>CM038223.1:27164290-27364713 GCA_021442155.1 Cymbidium sinense | reverse complement strand
AGAAGCCCCATAGTTAATTACACATCCCAGAATGAGAATCCCTTAGGAATACTCTCGATTAAGGTAAATGATTATTGTCTTCAAAGATTTCAATAGGAAAGGACTATCAATCAATTAGTTTATTTTGAAGATCAAATGGGATTGATCAAAGAGAGATTTATTATCGAAGCCAAATGAAGATAAGTAGGAGATGCTCACGATGCTAGGAAACCTATCGAGCACCTCAAACTATCCTATAGTTGGGCTTTACATTTTTGAAATTGATTTAATTTGTTTGAGTTGAATTTTTCATTAGGTGCTAGGGCTTATAATTCCATAATATAAGGTTATGAAAATGCCTAAGATATGAGGATTTATGCTTATGGACCACAAAAGGGAGAAGCAACCTCAGAACCTAAATCTATGGAGCTTTGCCGAGGGTCGAAAGCATAACCTAAATCTAAGGCAAAAAATGGGTAATTAGTTTGCCTCCATAAGAGAGGACAAACCACCCGACTACTTAGACTTATAACTGCCTAGGGATGGCCACCAACTAATTCCTATGATTTTTAAATTCACGTAGGCAAGCCATATTCTTTATACAATATAGTTAAGCAGTTATTTATTTAAAAAGAGACTAAGTCCTTAAACTGACTCCCTAAAGAGACTAGATCATGTAAGGACATGCTTCAAATGAGCTAAATTTAATGCAATTTAGATTTCATTTTATTTTCATTTTTGAACAAATATTTTTGACTCGAGCTAATAGGATTTATATGCCTAATGCATGAGAAGTAAGATTATTGCCCAAAATCAGCGAGAAAGGAGGAGGTGTGTTTTCACCATGGCTCTCACAGGTCAAGCCAAGTTTCCCTAGCAAAGGTAGAAGCCCTCCAATCAAGAGTGAAATAAGATGCATTTGTGCATGATGTTATAAAAGAAGTACTCATCTATCTAAGAGGTTGTTAATTCTTTTATCTTGATTTTAAGCCTAAGCTTTAGGTGAGGTTATGAATTCTTTATTTTTAGTTTTGAGTTGTTAAGTTTGGTTATAGATTTATTTTTTCCTAAGAGCCTAATTGTCATCCAGGCCATACATAAAGCAAGGAATAAACTAGGAAAAGGATGCCACTTAATGCACAAGCTAAATAAATCATCAATCAATTTCTAAAGTTAAGCACAAAAGAATAAGAGGCCAATTGTGGTCAGGCACCACCGCACAAACCTGAAAATAAATTGGGTAGCTGAGCTCTACTCTTATACAACCTGGATCACAAATGAATTAAATACAATTAAGCAAGGAATTCATTATTATGGGGGCCTTCAAGCTTCATTTATTCATTCTTCTTTTCTTCTTTCTTCTTCATTTCTCCTTTCTTCCTTGGTTCCTTCTTTTGGATGGTTGGAAGGTGGATACTCCAAAGGCTTCACATGGTGCATAAGATGAGATTCTTATGACCAATGCTCATCTAATCCCCATAATAATCATTCCAAAATCCTAATTACAAAATTTATATGAAAAGGAAAAGTAAATCTAGCTACACCTGCAAAATAAAGGTTAGCTAAACAAACCACACAAAATCTCAAGCATGCATATTGGACTTATCACCCCACACATGGGTGAGTAAGTCCACCTATCCTATTGGATTATGCATAGGAGTATATGCACCTGCATAGCAAAAGCATTTATATTTTATTTATTATAGCGTCCCTTAAGCATAATCCTTTACAGAAGACAATGTTTAGACAAAGATCGTCCTACCATTCAGTCTATGCACATACATCCTAACATCCAGACTAAAACATATATCACAAAATAAAATCAAACATCAAACCATGCACCACCCTAACCTAAAGCTAGAAGTGGTGACTTAGCCTATTGTGTGTTCTTTAGAGGTTTGTTTGGTATGCTTAGCTATGGCTTTAAGTTAGAATTTTCTAAGTATGAAGCATGTTCAACTTAGAGGAGGGTTTCATTTAAGTTGTTTAGATATTTTGGGTTGATTTTATTTTGTATTTTGATTAGGTTTGAGTGATTCCTATAATTAATTACTAAGTTATCAAGAGAGAAAAAGAGAAGAGAACTTCTCTTTCCTTTCCTAACCTAAGTAATTTCTAAAGTGGATTCATATTTTTAGTTTTGTTTAGTGAATGTTTTATTATGTATTTTGATTAATCCTAAGTTTAGATAAACTCTAAACAAACCTATCCAAAAGAAAGACATTTTAAGATTAAGTAAAATGAACTAAATTCACAAAACACACATTACTTCACTTCTTTCCCAACATGTCTGACATGCATATGGATGAGTCCAAAGCATATCTATACATACAAATGAGAATGTTTAACACACTTTATGATGCATGCTAAGTGATTCATATAAGAAAATTTGAAAGTTTATGATGCATGATTTTCATTAAGTAGAGAAGGGATTTCTTATCTAATTTTCACATGCACACATGAAAGTAAGAAAGGCATAAGTGAGTACAACGCCATTGTTAACCAAAGGTGTGTTGACTTCATTTTTAGAATGAGCTCTCAACACCTCCATCTTAGACATAGGCCTTCTCTTAGACTTTAAGAGTTACTTAGTCTTAATACACATCTAGTGATTAGGTGGACATTCTCCCCTAGCCCTAGAATACTTAGAAGAGTTAGCCAGAGGAATAGGTCATGCCTTAGGGGAGTTAGGAAAATCTACCCTTTAGCTTAAACCATTCCTCACTTTCCTTCTTTCCAGTCAAACTCCAAATCAATTTTACTTGATTTTATCAAACTCCATTTCAATTTCATGATTCAATTCCATGATTAAAACTATGATTGAAAGCCATGATCAAAATTCCACCAAAATTCCTAAGTCAAAATTTTCCTAAGTCCTTAACCCTTCCTTCAGGACTTAGCCAAAACTATGATCTAGACCTATTCAAATCCTTGAGATTTTCTCATGGATCATTTATATTATAATTTATATTCACATTTATAAATGAAATGTAAATTCAAATCCATCAAATCAAATTAAAAATTTCAAAATAATTCACAAAATTTTCCTAAATTTCTTTAATTTTTCGTTAAAGGACTTAGCCAAAATCAACTCCAAACCTTCATCAAACCTACTCAAATCTTTGGGATTTTCTCATTTCTTATTTATATCCTCATTTATATTCTCATATATAAATTAAATATAATTATAACTCAATTTGATCAAAAGAAAAAATTAAATTCCAAATTAAAAATGCTTTAAAATCCCTTAAATCCTTTAATTTTTCATTAATGGATTTACCCTAAACCTTGATCAAACCTACTCAAATCCTTAGGATTTTCTCATTTCTGATTTATATCCTCATTTATATTCTCATATATAAATGAAAAATAAATATAACTCAATTTAATCAAAAGCAAAAATTAAATTCCAAATTAAAAATGCTTAAAAATCCCTTAAATCCCTTAATTTTTCATTAATGAATTTACCCCAAACTTTGATTAAACCACTTCAAACTCATGGGATTTTTTGATATATATTTGTATCCTCATTTATTTTCTCATATATAAATGAAATATAAATATAAATCAATCAATCCAAGTCAAAAAATTAAATTTCTAATTAAAAATTCCATTAAATCATTTAAATTCTCTTTAACGGATTTAACCCTAAATCATGATTAAACTCTTTCAAATTCTTAAAATTTTCTCATGATAAATTTACATTCTAATTTATATTCACATATATAAGTGAAATATAAATCCAAACAATCAAAATCAACTCCAAAAATTAAACTCAAATCAAATCAAAATCAAATATAAGCCTTTCAAGTCAAAATCTTGAACCTAGGTAAAATCATTTCAAATTAGGCCAAACTCTTGATTTTCTCTCACAATTCAATCAATCCTACAATCATGAGCTCATAGATAATTACAAACCTCAATCCTTCAATGTAAACCCAAATCAAAAATTAAACGCAAAACTCCTTCATATTCTTCCTTTGAATATGAAATTTTCAAATGGATCGAAATCCATTTGACTTCAAATCTCTTGTGAATGGATTTATATTTCAATCATATTTCAATCAACTTCAAATCAAGCTTTGACCAAGCCATTTGAGCCACTTAGGCTCATTTGACCCAAAGTGACCTAAAGCACCCTTTTGAGCCAACTTTTGATCATAACCAAATTATACTGAACCAAACTCATATTTGCCTCTCATCATGATCAACAATCATCATGGGATGATCAATCAATCAAATTGGGTCAAAGTCAGCAACAACTTAAAATGAAACCTAACATGACCAAAATATACTATAGGCCAAATTAATTGAAACCATTGATCTAAGTTCACTCATGACCTATGTTTGAACTTGACCAAGTCAACCTTTGAGCCTGACCTAGCTCATTTGACCAACTTGACCTAAGTTGACCCATTTTGACCTAAAAGGCCAAAATGTGTCAAAACCTGGTCTAAGCCAAATTGATTGAAACCAATGGGTCAAATCCATCCCAAGTCACTTGTAGAACTTGACTAAAGCCTTAAATGGCCACTTTAGACCCAACCTAGCCCAATTGACCTTAGGCCCAACATGACCTAAAGGGGTCATGTTGAAAAAAAATTGAATCTAACTCAAATTGATTGGAAACAAAGATATCAATCCACTCCATATAACCAACCAAACCTAAACCTACCCTTGACCTAACCCAAATAGGTCAAATGGGTCAAATGGGTCAACTTGACCCATTTGACCTAGTTGAGTCATATGAGCCAATCCAACCTACCAAATTGAACCAAACCAAAGCCACCAAAACATTTCAAATGGTCATATAAACTTGACCCAACCCTTGGTTTGACCTAATTTGACCTATTAGTCAACTTGACCCAAGTTAACCCATTTTGACCTAAATGGGTCAATATGAGTCAAACCCTATCAAATGGATTCCAAATCCATTGAAACTTGGCCCAACCTATTTTATTAACATACCAAACATACCTGAATTGGAAAATAGCAAAATGACCATTATAACCCTAGGCCATAGAATAAATTTTGGCCTATCCCATGGGTATTTTGGTCATGCTCTCATCACAATCACTTGAGCCTCTCCTAAAACCTCAAAGGGACCTACTGATGAGTGGTGCACCCAACCCAATGGGTTTGGGTCAACCCATTTGGCCCATAGACCAAACTCAACCACCCATGGCCAAATTGAATTTTCAAACTCCCCCCAAAGTTTAATTGGATGCACATGGGAGTTAGGCCTCCACTCCTCTAGCCAAACCGACCATGTGAACACCTCTAACCACCCAAACAACCCATCCTATGAGGTCAATTGGATCAAAATGGCAAGCACATTATCATCCATCTGATTGCAATAGGGGGAGATATTCTCCCTCTAATCCACCAAAATTAGAATTCATTCACACTCGATTGGAACCTAGGAAGCTTTAGAAAACATCAGAGAGCCTTCCCAAGGTCCCTAGAGAGGTTTTGAATCTTACATTCTTCAATTTTGCACAATCCAAAATAGGGGAGCTCGATCCAACAGTGAATTTCTCCACACTTAATCTCCTTCCAATTCCTCTTACACACTTGATCTAAGAACTAGGTCAAATCTGCCCAAGCCTTCATTGAAGTTCTAGAGGCATGGGAGAGTTCAATTCCACCAAAGTCACAAAGGGAGTGAAGGGGAGTTGGTCCATAGACTCTACACTCAACCTCAAGTGCTAAGAACTTCAACAAAGCTTCATCTTAACCAAACGATGCTCCCAAAGGAACCGAGTATCGATGATCACCTCCGACGAGGTTAGTGATTTTTCGAGCTTAATTTTCATAAGTGTTTGTCCTTTATGAAGTGGATTTCAATCTTATTAGATCTTAGCCATTGGATTTATTGGTCATTGTATGATGAAGATGTGGGATAATTTGTAGCCAAATCCGAGCTCGATAGAGCTCAGATCAAAGCTTAGAAGGTGGATGGATCTCCTTCTTCCTAAGCTTTGGTAGGAATGAATCTCTGGTTGTCCATCCACGGTGTTTGGATGGACGGCCAAGATATTCCCACATTTTTAAAATCCCTTAGCCGTTTTATAAACCACGAGAGTATCCTCAACCGTCCCATCTTTGATCGGACGGCTAAGAATAAAAACACGTTCGCCACCTCCGTCTCTCTCGATTTGATAACTTAAGTAAAGGATCATTGCGCGACGGGTGTAAAGCGCGTTGACCGCCACCACCACGCGTCGCATCGTGAGCCAGGGATTAAGAAAATGCTTTATTAATTCTTAATTAATTCAAATAACTTCTAAAAATCATATCTCTTCATAAAAAATTCAAAAAAATAAAAGGAAAATTGCCTTGGATAGATAATTTTATCTAAAATTTTATAAAAATATTTTCAATATATTTTGATTTCCACTTTTCTCTGAATTTGTGTTTCTTTGGGAATGGTAATTAGCTAATAACTTTCTAATTAAACCATCAATTAATCTCAATCTTCTAGGGTTCATTCTAGGGGATGACTCTCCCTCCCATAATTTTCTTGAGATTTATTGAAGCCTTGATTAAGGAAATTGCTAGGTCATTTCCTAATTACCTTTTTCATGTAATTAAGGGCAATTAAGATGTAATTAATGGATTTCCCCTATGTTTAAGTTGGATTAAGGTTAGATCCAGTGAATAGGGGTTTTAGGAAATAAGTTTGGGGTGTTTCCCCTAAGCTATTCCTTAAACCCTCCCTTTTTTTTCCTTAATCCCCTTCTTAATTAAGGGTTAATCCATTAATTACCACTTCAAATGATTTTCAAAAATTCTAAAAATCTCTAGAACTTAATTAATCTAAGTTGGGTAGATACTTAGGTGTTTAATAGCCTAAGTCCAATTAAGAAAATTAAATCCCCTTTTACAAGTGTGGAAGGGTGTTTTAAAATTACTTAAGATAAAACCCCGTAGTTTAATTAACTTTTAATTGTGAGACAAATTGCGTTAGGCCTTTCCATTACTAGGTGCATTGCAAATTTACATACCTTGTGGGTTTTATGTCATCTCATTTGCTCTTAATTTTCCTAAGGAGGTGTAGGTAAGGGTTAATTAAATCACTTAATGCATACCATAACCTAATCAACACTTAAAAATGGATCTAATTATCTAAAAAAATTTTAAAAAATTACAAAACACATGTGTGAATGAATTAGGAACAATAAACTAATCTCATCCTTTTAAAATTAAATTAAACTTCAAACAAACAAAATTCATTTTGAAATTCATGTTGATTTATTCTAAGTCTTCTTATTCTTTAAGAATGTCTTTAGTAAGTAAGTAAAGTGAGTTTGTCCATATGATTACATTGCTTTAAATCTTTCTCAACATGTTAAATTATATGCCATATGACTTATGCATCTGAGGTTGTGAAGCTTTAAGTAACCCTAAGTAGGTCTTGTACCTTACACCTCTGGTTAATAATGACATTGTACTCACTTATGCCTTTCCTACTTTCATGCATGTATGTGAAATTTTGGAGAAAGAAAACTCTTTTCTACTTAAGAAAATTCATGCACCCAAATCTTCTAAGCTTCCTTAAATTAATTACTTATCATGCATCATTAAGTGTGTTAACTATCTCATTTGCATATATAGGTATGCTAGGGTCCATCCATATGCATGTTATATATGTTGGGAAAGAATTGAAGTAATGTATGTTATATGGATTTTTGATTCATTTTTTTTAATCTTAAAATACCTTTCTTTTTGAATAGGTTTGTTTAGAATCGATCTAAGCTTAGGATTAATTAAAATATTTAATCAAAACATTCACCTGAATAAAATTAAAATGTGAACTTATCTTAGAAATTACTTAAGGATTAGGGAAGGAAAGAGAAGTTCTCTTCTCTTTCCCTCTCTTCATAACTTAGTAATTAATTGTAGGTCTCAGTTAAACCAAATTAAAACATTAAAAAAATCAACCCAAAGTCACTAAACAACTTAAATGAAACCCTCCTTTAAGTTGAATATGTCTTTCACACTTAGAAAATATAAACATAGAGTCCTAAGCTAAGCATAACAGACAAACCTTCAAAGCACACACATTAACCTAAGTCAACACTTCTAGCTTTAGGTTAGGTCGATACATAGTTCAATGTTATGTTTTATTTTATGATGAATATTTTAGACTGATTGTTAGGGTGTATGCTCATAGAATGAATGGTAGGACGCTCTTAGTCTAACTATTCTTTTCTGTAGGGGATTGTGCTAAAGGGGCACTATCATAAATAAAAATATAAATGCTTCTTGCTTGTAAGTGCTTATACCCATTTGCATAATCCATAGGTCAGGTGGAATTAGTCACCCATGTGTGGGGTGATAAGTCCAATATACATGCTTGGGTCTTGTGTGGTGTGAGTTGACTAACCTTTGTTTTGCATGTGTTAGTTAGATTTCCCTTTTCCTTTTCATGTAAAAGTTTGTATATTTAGGATTTGGAATGATTTGTTATGGGGGATTAGGATGAACATTGACCATAAGATCCTATCTTATGCACCATGTGAAGCCTTAGAGCATTTTCCATTCAACCATCAAAAGAAAAATTCAAAGGAGAAGGAAAGAAGAAAAGAAGAAAGAAGAAAGAAGAATAAATCTTGAAGACCCTCCATAACAATGAATTCCTTTTTCTTAATTATAATTTAATTCATTTATAATCCAAGTTGTATAAGGGTAGAGATCGGCTACCCAATTTGATATTTTTTGGGTTTGTGCGGTGGTGCCTGACCACAAACAGCCATTTATTCTTTGCGCTAGTTTTATAAATTGATTGATTTTTGTTTAACTTTTGCATTAAGTGGCATGATTTTCTTAGTTTCTTTCTTGCTTTATGTATGGCCTGGATGTGGATTAAGCTCTTAGGGAAAAATAAATCTTTTACCCAACTTAATAACTTGAAATAAAATTAAACAACTCATAACCTCACCTAAAGCTTACGATTAAAAATGAGGATAAAAAAATTAGAAACCTCTTAGCTGGATGAGTTCTTTCTTTGTAATATCATGCGCAACATCTTATTTCACTCTTGATTGGAGGGCTTCCATATTTTCCAGAGAACCCAGCTTGACCTATGAGGGCCATGGGAAACTCACCTCCTAAACTTCTAGCTGATTTTGGCCAATAATCTATTTTCTCATGCATTAGTCATAAATATCCTATTAGCCTCAGTCAAATTGATTGTCTAAAAACTAAAAATAAAATGAAATTTGAAATGCATTAGATTTAGGTCATCAAAGCATATTTCTTTACATGATCTTGTCTCTTTAGGGAGTGAGTTTAAGGATTTAGTCTCTTTCTAAATAAAAATAGCCTAACTATCTTGCATAAGCATAAAGACTTGCCTACATGTATTTAAAATCGCATACGAGTTAGTTGGCGCCAGGCGGTTGTAAGTCCAAGTTGTCGGGTGGTTTGTCCTCTCTTATGGAGGCAAACTAATTACCCATTTTTTGCCTTTGATTTAGCTTGTGCTTTCAGCCCTCGGTGAAGCTCCCTAGATTTAGGTTCAGAGATCACTTCTCCCCTTTGTAGGTCATAAGCATAATTCCTCGCCTCTTAGGCATTTCCTTAATCTTGTGTTAAGGAATCCTAAGCCCTAAAATTCTAATGAAAAATACAACTCAAATAAATTAAATCAATTTCTAAAATATAAAGTCATATTCTAGGATAGTTTGAGATGCTTACTAGGTTTCCTAGAATTATGAGCATCTCCTACTTATTTGCACTTTGACTTCGATAATAACTACCTCTTTTGATCAATCTCATTTGATCTTCAAAATATAAACCAATCGATTGATAGTCCTTCCTATTGAAATCTTTAGAGACAATGATCATTTACCTTAATCGAGAGTTTTCCTAAGGGATCCTGTCTCTTATGATATAATTAACTATGTGGGCTTGCCCTAGTAGGAAACTTAATGAACATGATTTAAAATAAACCCTGCTTTACTTTTCCATATAAAGTAAGGGAAAAATCTTTAGTACATATCATACCCATCGTCCTTAGGAGTCCTTATTAAGGTGATTGGTTCTATTAAAGGTAGTGACTTCTGTCATTCGAGATAGTACACTATACATTGATGACATACCCGATCACCTGAATAAGTACATCTGTGGATCTATGTGGCATCTTACCAAGATGAATTTTTGTAAGGCTACCTCTTTCTTTTCTCCCCATAGATTTGAAAGGCGACTCCCTTATTGGAAATTTTCACCACAAGGTGTAAGGTGTAAGACCTACTTGAGGCTACCTAAAGCCTCATAATCTCATGGTTGTCCATACTAATATACCATTTTTTTAAATATAAACATCTGTACAAAAGAAATGAATAGAAAAGAAAGATTGCAAAAATTTGTATTAATTGATTCATTTTATTTATGCAATTTATATGTGCAAGCATAGCTATCCTTCTTAAGTGATAGTATAAGAATGAATAGGATATGGAATTAGACAAGTGTTAGGTTCTTTTTAGATGAACCATACATCTTACTAAATCCTATTCAAAACTATACTAAGAGAGAATAGAAGGAAAACCTACACTAAGCACATCCTTATATTTTACTCACATGCAAGCTTATAATTAAAATATAAGTAACAAACTTTCAATTTTGATAATTGATTCATATATTTTTTAAAAAAAATTGAATTTAGTAGTGATAATAACCACTCATATTTTTTACTTTAGCCAACACATGCAAATTTGACATAAAGTAAACAATTTCATTTTAAATTTGAATTTTGAAAAGTATGGATGCATGAAACCAGATGACACACATATTTAACATGTTGGGGAAAGAATTAGAGCAATGAAAGTATGTAAACACATTCACTTTAATTAAATCTTAAGGACAATCTTATGAAATAAGATATCTTAAAGTAAATCAAAGTTCATTTAGTATTATTTTTGTTTGATCATTAATTTGATTGCATTTTGAAAATGTGAGTTGAGTTTGCTATTTCTAACTCATTTCCACATGTGTTTGACATTTTTTTTAATTTTAGATGATTAGATTCATTTTAGATTTTGATTAGGTTAAGATATGAATTATGCATGTTAATTAACCCATACCTACACCACCTTAGCATAGTTAACCAAGTAATTATGAGCCAATGAGATGACATAAAATCTCACAAGGAATTTAAATTTTTAATGCACCTAGGAAGAAAAGGGCTTAATGCAATTTGGCTCATAGTTAATGGTTAATTAAGCTAAGGGGTTTAACTTAAGTAATTTCAAAACACCCCTCACACATGTGAGTTGAGTTTTAATTTTGTTAATTAAACTTAGGCTGTTGAACACCCAAGCATCTACCCAAAGTAGATTAATTAAGTTCTGAAAGGTTTTAGAATTTTTAAGAAATTAATTAAGAGGGTAATCAATGAATTAACCCTTAATTAAGAGAGGGTTAAGGAAAGAAAAGGGCATAGCTTAGAGAAAATATCCCAAAATTATTCCCTAAGCCTCCTATTCACTGGATCAAACCTTAATCAACTTCAATAAGAGATTAAACCACTAATTAAACCCTTAATTATCCTTAATTACATAAAGGGGGTAATTAGGAAATGCAATTGCAATTCTCCTAATTAAGCCTTCAATAAATCCCAAGAAAATTAGGAGAGGCAAAAGTTATCCCCCGAAACATACCCAAGAAGTTTGAGATTAATCAGAGAACTAACTAAGGCATAATTATCAAATTATGATTTCCATTAAAAGGAAAAAGCAAAGAAAGATACAACTCAAAATCTATTAAAACAATTTTTAGAATATTTTAGATAGAATTATCTTTCAGTGGAAATTTATCTCATATTTTTTGATTTTTATTTAGGGAGATAAAATTTTTTAAAGATTTGAGGATTAATTAGAATTAATTTAAACCTAATTAAACCCCTTTAATCCACAGCACGACACACGGTGGCGGTGGTCAGTGCACTTTCCAAGCGTTGCGCAGGGAGCCATCACTTAAATGTCCCATCATCACAAGCATGTGGCGGCGATATGCGATTTAGCCTCAGTCGTCTGGTCAAGGATCGAACTACTGAGATTAAAGCCATCATTCCAAAAAGATTAAATCGGATCTAAGCGTGTGTTTAATCTCAGTCGTCCATGCAAAATGTGGGAATGGACGGTCGAGATCATCCCTATTCTTCCTTGAGGATTAATGGAGGCCATCCACCTTCAAAGGGAAGATCCAAGCTCGATCGAGCTCAGATTGGAATGAAAACTTGCACACACCATCTAACCCTAATTACAAGCCTATCCAATGGTCAAAATCTCATTCCATGAAACTTTCTTTTACAAAGGACCAACACCCCCTTAAGTCCAGTGGTCAAAAAATGCCATATCTCACTGGTGCTCGATTTCCTTGGAGCAGCTTCGTGTGGTTGAGATGAAGCTATGGTGAAAGAATTAGCTCCTGAGGTTGGGTAGTTTTCTCTATGGACCAACTCCTCTTCCTCTTGCTTGTGGATTTGATTGAATTGTACTTCTCCTTATCTTGGGAACTTGATGAAGAGCTTAGGAAAGTACGATTTGGTCCCCTGAGGGAGTGTGCATATGCAATTGAGTTGGATTGTAGTGTGGAGGAAGTATGGAAATGAATGGAGCTCCCATGTTTCTCTTGAAGAAAATCGAGAATGGTTGAATTCAAATCCCTCTTGGAGAGCTTAGGAACACTCTCTGATGGCTCCTAACACTCTCTAACACTCAATCGACAATAAGCCTGTGTGTATTGAATTGAATTAGGGGGAGTATATCTCCCCCTATGGTAATCTGACGACCAAAGCATGGTTTGCCATTTTAATCCAATTTCCAATATGGAAAGATTTTTTTGTTGTTGTTAGGATTTGGCATATAGTTGGTTTGAGCTAAGGAGTGGATTGGTAATCTCCCATGTGCTTCAAATTGAGTGGTGGGGGGTTTTTTTATTTGGCTAAGTTGACTATATGGTCATTTTTAGCCTTAGGTCCATTTAGGCTGACCCAAACCCATTGGGTTGGGTGCACCACCCTCTACTGGGTTCACTTGACCTATTATGAAGGTATCAAGTTTATATGAAGAGAGCTTGACCAAATTCCCCATGGATTTGATAAAAATTTGTCCTATGGCCTAGGGGTTGAATGGTCATTTGGCTAATTTTTGAATTTGAATATGTTGGGTATGTTGAGAAAATAGGTTTGGCCAAATTTCATTAGATTTTGGGTTCATTTGATATGGTTTGGCTCATGTTGAGCCATTTAGGTTAAAAGGGGTCAACTTGAGTCAAGATGACCAATTGGTCAAATTGGGTCAAACCAAGGGTTGGGTCAAGTTCATATGACCATTTGAAATGTTTTAGTGGCTTTGGTTTGATTCAACTTGGTTTAGTTTTGAGTTTGGCTCATATGACTTCATTTAAGTCAAATGTGTCAAGTTGACCAATTTGACCTATTTGACCTATTTGAGCTAGGTCATGGGCAGGTTTAGGGTTGGTTAGTCATATGAAGTGAATTGGTATCTTTATTTCTAGTCAATTTTGGTTAAGTTTGAATTTGGCTCAACAAGACCCCTTTTGGTCAAGTTGGGTTCAAGGTCAATTGGGCTAGGTTAGATCTAGTTGGCCAATTGAGGCTTTGGTCAAGTTTAAAAAGTGATTTGGAATGAACTTGACTAGTTAGTTTAAATCAATTTGACTTAGATCAAGTTTTGACACATTTTGACTTTTTAGGTCAAGTTGGGTCAACTTGGGTCAAGTGGCCAATTGGGCTAGGTTAGGCTCAAATGTTGACTTGGTCAAGTTTAAACATAGTTCATGAATAAATTTAGATCAATGGTGCCAATCAATTTGGGCCATGGTGGATTTTGGTTATGTTAGGTTTTGTTTTGGCTAAGTGTTGACTAGGTCAACCCTTGGGTTTGACTTAGTTTGACCCAATTTGATTGATTGATCATCCCATGATAATTGTTGATCATGATGAGAGGCATAGGTGAGTTTGATTCAATCCAATTTGGTTTGGATTAGAAATTTGGGTACTTTAGGTCACTTTGGGTCAAGTGAGCCTGAGTGGGTTAAATGGCTTGGTCTTGATTTGAGTTTGATTGAACTTGTATATGGACTTATGATTGAAATATAAATCCATTTGCAAGTGGTTTGAAGTCAAATGGGTCTTGATTCATTTAACAATTTCATATTCAAAGGAAGAATATGAATGGATTTGGGGTTTGATTTTTGAATTGGATTTTGGTTATGTGATTGAAGTTTGTATTTATATTTGGATTCATGATTGTAGGGTTGATTGAATCATGAAGGAAAATCAAGAGTTTGGCTTGATTTGAAGTTGATTTGGCTAAGTTCAAGATTTTGACTTGAAAGGCTTAGGTTGGATTTTGAGTGGATTTGAGTTTGATTTTTAGAATTGGTTTTGATTGTTTGAATTTATATTTCATTTGTATATGTAAAAATAAATGAGAATATAAATGAGTCATGAGAAAATTTCAAGGTTTTGAAGTGATTTGATCATGATTTAGGCTAAGTACATTAAGAGGAATTTAAAGGAGTTAAGAAATTTTTTAGAATTTTGGAGCTTGAATTTTGAATTTAATTTGATTAATTTGAATTTATATTTCATTTATATATGTGAATACAAATGAGAATATAAATGAGTTATAAGAAAATTTTAAGGATTTGATTTGATTTGAGGATGATTTTGGCTAAGTCCTTAAGAGAGGATTAAGAACTTAAGAAAAATTTGGAGTTTGAAATTTCATTCATGGGTTTCAATCATGGATTTCAATCATGAACTTCAATCATAGATTTGATTTGAGTTTGGAGAAAATAAATTAGGATTGATTTGGAGTTTGAGAAAATCAATTAGGATTGATTTGGAATTTGACTTGAAGGAAGGAAGGTGAGGAGTGGTTCAAGCTAAAGGATAGGAAAATTTTCCTAACACCCCTAAGGCATGAACTAATCCTATGGCTAACCCTTCTAAGTTTCTAGGGCTAGGTTGAGTATCCACTTGATCACTAGATGTGTCTTAAGACTAAGGATCTCTTAGTGTCTAAGAGAAGTCTTATGTCTAAGATGGAGGGGTTGAGAGCTCATCCTAAAAATGAGGTCAACAGTATAGTAGCAGCATGTGGAGTTTTGGAATTTAGATTTGTTAGATTCATCATTATTTAACTTAAAGCTAATGGTTGGGGGAACGATGATGCGCCCGATCTAGATCCCATTGTTCCATCATCCCAGGCTGTCCCTAGTCTACTTAGTTAGAGGAGGTAGTCGACCTAACCTGACAGAAGGATCCTTGTTAGCAGCCATGGATTGCGTTGTCCAAGAAATCCTTATAGACTTGGGATAGTGTTTGTCTAAGAAGACAAGCTTAAGTCTACCTCAACTAATAGAGGGCTTTTTGCCCTATCAAGTGTACTCTATGATTCACAACTCAAAAGATAGAGCCATTATGGAACATACGGGCTACAATCGTGACCGTGATATAGTGGGGTCATTTGGCGACAACCACCCAGTCAAAGGACTCTGGTCATAACAGCATCATGTGGAGCTTATTAGCCAAGCCACACAGTTAGAGGACATGAGTCACATCCTTATTAGCATGAGATTATTTGAGAGTAAACATAGTTGTGTACTTGATTTGACTTTGACACCATTGTAAGTTAGGGTTTTCTTAATTTGTTACCTACGACACACAACCGTGAAAGGTCGATTGAGTTTTAGCTTTAAGTTCTTTAAAGATTGAATTTCATTTAAGCATTTAATACTTAATGACATATTAAAGTTTTTGCTTAAATTGATACTTAATTTGAGTTAATTTTATTTAAATTATAATCACATTTTGATGAAAGTATTCCCTCTGGTTGAAATTTTCATTCAATGCAGCCATCATCGGGGTGGTTTATTGTTTCACTATTTCAAATTTTGTTGACTCTATTAAATTAATAATAGAGGATCAGATCTATTATCATATGATAGAATTAGCTTCTTAAATTTTTTATTAGGTTGAAGATATTATAATAACATCATTAGATTTTTTAGGTTTTGTTAACTCGGACCCAGTCCTAAGACCCAACCAGGAATCAACCCGCTCAGCATCCTCAGACACTATGTTTAAGCATTCAACATAGTGTCGGGGCCCATGAGGGTATTTTAATTGCTTGCATATATAATTGCTTATTCATTTCATAAAATACTCATACATACTTTGAGGTGTTTGAAATTGAGGTTAGGAATACTATGAGAATATATATGATCATCTCGCCTTAAGTTATTCTAAAACATCAAATTTAGATGTGATGTTACTTTTTAATGAATGTAGTATTTCATCATTCAGGTGATTGATATGCATCTTAAAGCAACAAGATTGAGCATATGATCACTTCATAATGCATGTAAGCATCTCATTCATTTATTTGAAAATTTATGCAAGCATTGGAGTATTTGAATGAGATACAAGTTTATATGAATTTATTTTCCATCTAAGTATTTGCACATATCAATGAAACACTTGAATTGGATAAAATGTCACCTTTTAATGTACTTCTATGTTCAATTCACTTCATTAAAATATTTTCATGTACTTATAAACAAAGATCTACCTCTTTGATACACTATGTGAATTTCAAGACATATGCATTGAGAGTGCTCACATGTATCTTAGAGCAATAGACTCGAGTATAAGATCGATTTATAATATTTACAAAGGGAGCTCAATCCTTTAGAACCTTCGCATCAATTAATGAATTGCTTGAATTGGAGTTGGATGTTATGTTATAATACGCACATGAAGCTTATTCAAAACCTCTCATATTCATGACTTCCTTAATGAGTTTTATCACTTTCATAACATATCATTAATGGGCCCCTTGATTTCATAATTCATAAATTATTTAATTGAAATTATTATGAGTTATGGTGGAGTCCACATAAAAGGTTGGTTCATGCCAATAAATAAAAGGGATTTTCTTCTCTTCAAACGCACAACATCACTTGTTCAGATATGCTTGTGAATTCTTGCAAGCTCAAAGCGTTTGAGGAAGATTCTACTTACATTTCAAGTAAAGTCCTTCAGTTTCTTTCATTCATCATTTGTAGGTTAACTTTTTCTTGAATTTTAATTTAAGCTTGTTCAAATAGAATATGATGATTTAAATAATCCCATTTAGTCCTCATTTGAATCCTTCATAAAAATCTGATAAAATTTTGTTGCCTCCTCGTCCCACATAGGGGTTGGATTGAGTGCAGATCATGCTACAAAGAGCACGTATGAGTGGTATAAACCATGACCTAAGTCTTCATTTTCCTTACCATGCTACAAAGAGCATGGATAGGTTACCTACACAAAAGAAATTATGTAAATTTTTCCATCATGTCATGAGTGTCACCGAAGTTTTCTCGTGCTACAAAGAGTGATGGGTTGTCACATCAAATGTGTCGCATACAGGAGTTTAGGTGCATTTAAGATTGAGCATTTTATGCTTTTGTGTTAGGGTTGATGATAGTGACCTAAGTCTTCATTTTCCACTACAAAGAGCGTGTATAGTTTACCTGCATAAGAAAATTCACATAATCTTCCCTTCCACGCCATGAGCGTCGCTTACGAGTTTTCCACGCCGTGCTATAAAGAGCGCATACAGGTTCCACTCATCGCGCTAAATGCACCACAATTGGGATTTTAGGAGCATTCAAGTTTGATTTACAAAATACTAGCATGGATTGGTTTGATTGCCTGGCAGATAATGATCCTAGCGTAGCAATGAACAAAGCCATTTCCAGCCTGTCTCTATGGTTTTCCTGCAAGCAGAGCAACCCAATTTCAATGCATTGAATGCCTCTTTAGATAAATATTCAGCACCCATACTTTCATCGATGACCTTTCATGCCATCCGTTGTTTCTTCTTGTGTCTATATAGGATCCCTCTCTCCATCGAATTCTTCATCTTTGTCCTAAGAAAAAGCTCCCTTATCTTAATGCTTAACAGATATGGAATTATGTGAACAAGCATCAAAGCTATTGCATATGGCACAACAGCAATAGAAACTTTTGCTACAATCATTACTATATCAAGTATCTTCGAGTGCTTTGTGAATGTCATAAGTTTATCAAGTAGGTTGCTCCACAAAGGACAATAAAGGCACCAAACAGTATAAGCACCCATCTATAAAGGAAAAATGAAGACTTCTTCATAAAATAAATGAGCTCCAGTGGAATGGAGAAGTAGGCAAGGGCAATGAAGAAATCAGAGATATATTGATACTTTACTAAAAGATCATTACCATGCCATTGTGGTTCAATGCAGTCACAGCCTGTGAATCAGTTGGTACTTGATTAATCACCTCTTCTATAAGATATTTATCCTCAACAACCAAAATTTCCACAGATTCTAAAGAATCATAGATTTTCTCTTCATCCACTACATTCTCTTCTAGCTTTGCTACAGTTTGCTCAAGGACAATGTATTCTTGTGAAGGAATGGAATCATGCTCCATAGTCTAAGCACAAGCATCATTGGTAAAATCTTGCTCCTCCTGCTGATCCGCATCTTCCACATATCAAAAAATATCATTTAAAACATAGTAGCCCTTATCCTGGGTGGTAAGAAAGAATTTTTGTGTGAAGCCCCTCTTCACTTATCCTTCCAAATGAGGTAACCCGTTACAAGAACAATCACTTCACCATCAAGACAGTGATGTGCATCGATTTTCTTGATTTATGCTAGGTACTCACAATAGTTCATAAGCTGAATCTTCTCATCAATGTCTTGCAAAATGGAAATAGTGATCATCTCTCCATTTGCTCCTAGACGTCCCAGCTTGCTACTCTCTTAATAAAATTGGTGGGTGAGTGTCAGCGATCAATAGACGATGTGGAAGAACTGCTGGACAAAGGCATTCTTAACTACTTTGGCGAGAGAAAACCCTGGGAGATGATCTGAGACGCCACTCTAATCTAGAAGCGATGAAAGCCAAAAAATATACATATCTAATCCAGATCAAATCAGAAGGCGAATCGGGGTGGAGCAAACCTCGGCCTCTTTCACTCACTCAAGGGTTTGGAGCATCCGATCTGGAATAGAGAGACAGGTATTATCTTGCGATCCTTTGAACCCCCAAGGGAGGGAGGGTTTGCTCGATTTGGATGGAAGGAATTGGCTTGGAGGAAGGACTGTTCAGCCAATAGCTACAGATGGACGGATCTTCTTGAGCATGAACAGAGAGTAGGAAGGAGTTTTTCATCACTGCTCAGCCCTCACGTGCTACTTGCAATGAGAGATGGATGATTCGAGGCTTTTGTTCAGATGGGAGCCAGGAAATGGAAGAGAATCAGTGGGGCCTCGTTCGTTCGGCAGGGATAAGATAGTGAGGTTTGGTAGCACATGGGATGGTCATACATGGAAATTTCTTATTTGTCAAATGGGGTGCAAAAGCATGGGAATGGGCGGTGAGTTTCGAAGCATTGACCGGGTATAATTAGAAGATAATTGGGTGAATTTATCTCAAAATACATGCTAATTTTGACCAAATTTTAAGTAAGATAATCTTAGTCAAATTGGATATCTATTCTAGATAATTTTGATGTTCTAGATATAATGGCATAGTCTGTTTCATGATCGGAGGTCATTTGGTTCAATTCTACAATGAATTGGGTCATAGTTAGTTCAAAAATGCACATTATTGCTTCCAACCGCATAATGTTCACGTAGACTCATCTGAATCAAGCACGGATAGTCTCATTTGATATATTTTGATATTTTGAATCTAACGACATGATCAATTTCATGAACGGGGTTTGTTTGGATATCATCACAGCCTCCTAACTCTGATATACATGTCGGTACATTAATAGCTCGATCGCTTGATCGGTTGATCACTAGATTGTGCAATATTTATATTCTAACTAATTTCAATGTTCTAAACATGATGGTGAAGTATGTTCATTGATCAAAGGTCATTTAGGCTGACTTTTGGTGATGTTCAGTGTCTTTCAACTCTGATTTGCATTCTGGAGCATCCAAAGTCAATCAAATTCATCTTATAAGCTCTATCCGACTTATGTAGCATATATGGAGGTCAATAAATGCCCCCCAATAAATATGATTAGTGCATAGAGAGAGTCATATTTGTTGAAAACTTATTGACTCTTTGGGCTGGCCATAGGTCATGGATCACTCCAGGTTTAAATTTCAATGGGTTCACTGAAGAGCTTCTTCCATGATCTGCTCTCTACTTTGATGGGTTCACTGAAAGTCTCTTTTTTGTGTCTTTATAGATCTGGGTTTCCTTTGACTTTAGCTTCATGCTTGATCGGGTTTGATCGAGGAATTGTATTTGATCTGTGCTTTGTACTTGATCAGACTACTTGAAAAATGATTAGGATATCACCTTGCAGGCAATGCAGAGATCGATCTGAGGCTGCTCTGAATTGAGAATTGTCTCCTCAGATTATCTTAGTCCACCAATCAAGTAGAAATATCTCTTTGATTCTGGTTGCTTGTAGTCACTAAGCTAGATCTGGTTTGAGATTGAACAGCTATCATCATTGGATTGAAGAGCAGAGGCTCTTTCACTGCAGCCTTTTCTTATGGCTTGTTGAGTAAGAAGAGCATCATCAACTCGACCATTTATGGACTTGTTGAGTTTGACCTTTAGAACCCATCCATGTCCTAGACTTGAAGATGTATAGGTTGATGTTTTTCTAGCTTAGTTGATTGAAGCTTCTGAAATAGGAGATCTTCTGACTTGATCTTCGAAATGTGATGAATATTGGAGACAAACTTTTGATATTTAGGGCTATCTTTTCATGTTTACAATTGATTCTTTTTGTTCATGCAAGAGCCTATAACTTTGATCATAATAGTTATAGATATATTCAGGGATCTTGGCATAATGCTTGATGTTAACCTGAATATATATACAAGAAGACCTCCTGTTTAACAAAAATTTATTGAACAACCTTGATCATAAGAAAAGGGCTCCTATCTAACAAATGGATTGTAGATTAGATTAGAAATGTATCACAGAGTTTGAACTTCTTTAATATAAATAAACGTAGCTCATTATGATCATCATGTATATTTATCTGAGGATCTCTACTTGAAGCACGATGTCAACTGAGATAAATATATAAAAATGCCCCTTATCTAATAGGGGGGCTTCGCAATAACTGTTGAGAGAATTTAGAATGTCTTTGGTCTTATGCTTTGTGCTTTCGGACTTGTTGAAGACTTCCTCTTAGGAGTTTGAAATTTGTATTTTTCTCTTATCCTAACTTTGTGCCTTGGTGGACTTAATGGAGTTGACGATTTGTTGCTGTGATGGCAATGTCTTCAGTCCTATGCTTTGTGCTTTGACAGACTTGTTAAAGACTTCATTTCAAAATTTGAAATTTGTATTTTCCTCCTGTCTTGGCTTTATGCCTTAGCAAACTTGATGGAGTTGATGACTTCGTGGTGAGATGAGAGCATCTTCGGTTCTATGCTTTGTGCTTTGATAGACTTTTTGAAGATTCAAACTCAAGATCTTGTGGTATATATTTCCTTCTATCCTGACTTTATGCCTTGATAAATTTGGTTAAAGAATTCCCTGAATTATCTTGAGGACTTGTCAAGTGATACGAACTTACCTTCTATCCTAGCTTTCTACTTTTGTGGCCTTATAGAAGGATGCCAGCAAATGACCTAGCCCTTAGAGCTTGTGATTGGTTAATGGAAAAGAGTCATCTGTCCTATGCTTTGCATGTAACGGACATGTTGATGACATAACTCCCTTAATTCATCCTTTAACTTTGTATGAACATTGGGAAGACTTCCTCAGTCCTTTTCATTCTGCTTAGTTTGGACTTATTGAAGAAGAGTTTCTTTCATTCTTTGCTTTTTGCTTAGTAGACTTGTTGAAGGAGTTGACATTTCTCATTTGATATTGATACCGAACTCGGCTTAGTGCCTTATCGAATGAGAATCTTTTTGTTGGATTTTGGAAAATGACCTTATGACCATTAGGGATGATTTCCCAGTCTGGGCCACCAGAATTCACCAAGTTGGAAAGATTTTGAGATTTATATGCTCTTGCCTTTGAGTTAACAAAGTAGGAGGATCTCTTACTATGACCTTTGTGGCGTATTGAGTAAGCAGACCTGTCAGTGACTCAGCCTTATTTGAGAGTGATGAGTCTGACCTTATGCACCCACTTGAGTCTTGGACTTGAGCAATTGATGGAGGATTTTATCATCGAGCTAACAAGATAGAGGATATCTTACTACGACCTTTGTGGCATGTTAAGTAAGTAGACTTGTTAGTGACTCGACCATATTTGAGCGTATCGAGTACAATTTTATTCACCCACTTAAAAAATTTCTCTTTTAGTCAGTAAGAATTTGAAACTTGTGAATTTGAATATATAATTTGAACATGTATGTGGGGATCTCAGCCTTAGGTGCAATGTCAACCAAAATATAATAGAAAGCCCCCTCTTTCATAGGGAAAGTCTGACATTTTGCTACAAAATTAAAAAAATGCCCCCTATCTGATAAGGGGATGTTTGCTTTACTTTGGAAATCCAATCTTATGTTATAGGAGAATTTCCATGAAAAACTTATGTAATCACTGTGAAGAATAATTATTATTCTCAGCACCATGACCAATTATCCTTCTTGAAAAGTTCTAGAACACACCGTTTGATCGAATGCATTCTTGTGATTACATTTTTATGTGTAATACTTTTAAAAATATTGACCATTGATTGGTGGCATTGGCCTTTCACCTTTGAAATCAGCAAGCTAGTAGGCTCCTCCCTGATATACCTTTTTAGTGACGAAGGGCCCTTTCCAAAAAGGTTTGAATTTACTGCCAATTTTATGATAAAGGATAATTGGTCATCTCTACACCAGAATCGATTTCCCTTCTTAAAAGATTCGAGGGCACACCATATGATCGAATGCTTTGGACATCCTCGCTCGGTAGACTTATAAATTTTACTGAGCTTGGTGCCCAACTTTGTCATGGACATCAAGCTCTTCCATCTATAGACGGGCATTCTCATCTTGAGTGAGATTGTGTTGAATGACTACTTGGAGTGAAGGTAGTTCAACTTCACTATTTCAGCTCCAAATACAAGCATATAAGGAGAGTATTTTTTTGGAGTACAGTCTAGATATCACATCATTATCTTTCTTTAAGGTAGTTTCACTTCGAGGCTTTGACCTCCAAATTTGATTACCTTTTTGCCAGAGACCTTTGACGGCGGATTCTTGGACATGTGATCCAAGTGTCATGCCTCGATGCTCACCATGCGTGACTTGAATTGGTTGACTTCTTGCCGAGGTTGTAGGAGGAGGATGAGCAATTCTAGCCTCCTTGATGATAGGATCTTGATATTTTCTTTTCATTAGTCATTTCTCCTTAGCAACTTTGAGGACCCGATGCACTCTTACATATACTATTTCAAGTTTCCTCTCTAGAGAAGCTTGAACTTGATATTATTGGGTCTAGAAGGTCTATTTGCTTTGACCAGTAGATCTATTTTGCTTACCCATCTTAGGTTTTCAAACCTATTATGGGTTGGAACACTCACTTCTGGTTCCACTGCTATTTGTATAATTTTCAACTTTAACAATAGCTATTGAGCACGTAGTTTAGCATTTCTCTTTCTCCGTTGTCTCTGGGTTAGCTTGCTTTCGGATAAAGAAGCTTTTGTGCTACTACTTCTTCTCAAGGGCTTCGGCCTCCATATTTGTTTACTTATTTGCTGGGACCTTTAAGCATTCACGGATGTCTGTCGCACTCACCGAAGTTCGTAACTTGGGTAGAATGATCTTGAGTTCTTACTACCATTGATGGTAGCTTTTGTAGTGGAGCATTTTTAGCTTCTTTGATAATTTACATTTGATACATCTTCTTCATAAGATCATTTTTTTACAACCTTCAAGACTTTATGCACTTGAGCAAATAAAATTTCAGGTTATTTCTTCTGCAAGATTTGAGCTGACTGTTATTGAACATAGAAAGATTGCTTAATATTACCAGTAGAACTATTCCTATTTACCCATCTCAAAATTTTAAATTTATTATGAGTGGGAACACTCGCTTCTAGCATCAAGTATGATCACATGGCTAATGATTCAGACAACAACTACTGAGCTCACAGTTCAACATTTCTTCTCCTTCTTTGTCTTCTACTCAATTTTCCTCTAAAAGAGGAGACTTTAGCATCATGGCTTCCCAGTGCAAAAGGTTCAACTGGCAGAGTAGTTGCATTCACAAGTATTACTGAAACTTTCTACCCAGTGATGGTTATTTTCATGTCTAGCACCTCAAAATGACCCAATCTTTTGAATACAAAGGCTCTATTTGAAGAACCTCAGTAACAGTAGCGGCCATTCTAGTTATCCTCCTCTCTTATACTAGTTGGTGTGTATAATATGCAGGTGCTTCAGGTATAGGATTATTTGCAGCAGCGATAGCTGGGAAGTTTACATTACCGATTTAGATGGTAGCTCCACATCTATTCATTAGCGTGTTAGCTCCATGATGAACTGTGTGCTCTGAAGATCGATTAATTTAGAGAGCAAATAGATTAGCCATAAGAACGTAGTTGATTTAAACTTAATTTCATTGATGGTTGATTTTAAATTTTAATTTTTATCATGCTCCACTACTACTATAGCTCAAATTCAACTAGCTAAAGATGGAAAGAGAAACCTATCCCCAGCAGAGTCATCAAAAATCTGTGGGCTACGAAATTTTGGCATCGACCTCTCAATTAAGAGAGTATGATTTGAAGAGTCAGTTTTCAGAAGATAAGTGAGATAGTAGATAAGACACTACCCAGAGATTTCACTCTCATTTTGTGAGAACTTTAGATCTGGTTCTAGGTTTCCTATAGGCGAAAGTACCTATAGTTAATTATCTCTCTCAATGCTGAAAGAGAATTTTTGATTAAGGCTAGTCGTTAGATTGATGTTGACCTCATTTTTAGAATGAGCTCTCAACCCCTCCATCTTAGACATAGGACTCCTCTTAGATACTAAGAGTTTCTTTAGTCTTAAGATACTTCTAGTGATTAGGTGAACACTTAACATAACCCTAGAGACTTAGAAGAGTTAGTCATAGGAATATGCCATGCCTTAGGGGTGCTAAGAAAATTTATCTACCTTACAGCTTGAACCAACTCCTCACTTCCTTCCTTCAAGTCAAATTCCAAATCAAGTCTAAACTAACTCCAAACTCCAAATCAAATCAACTTTAAACTCAAATTATTTCCAACTTGATGGATTTTCTCAAACTCAAATCAATTCAAAATGATTGAAGCTTATGATTGAAATCCAAATCCTAAAAATCTTTCCTAAGTCACTTTGATTCTATTTTATGGACTTAGCCTAAATCAAATCCAAATCAATTCAAATTCAAGAAAATTTTTCCTAACCCATTTACACTCTCATTTATATTCAAAATATAAATGAAATATAAATTCAAATATCCAAAAAAAAATTCAAAATCAAATCTAAATTCAACCAAAATTTATCCTAAACCTTTCAAGTCAAATTCTTGAACTTAGCCAAATCAAATTCAAATCAAGCCAAACTCTTGATTTTTCTTCATGATTCAATCAATCCTTCAATCATGAATCCAAATATAAACATAAACTTCAATTATCAATCCAAAACTAAATTCAAAAAATCAAATCCAAATTCAACCAAAATTCAACATAAGCCTTTCAAGTCAAATTATTGAACTTAGTCAAATCAAATTCAAATCAAGCCAAACCCTTGATTTTTCTGATGATTCAATCAATCCTTCAATCATGAATCCAAATATAAACATAAAATTTAATCATCAAACCAAAACTAAATTCAAAAATAAATCCCAAGTCAGACTCATGTTCAACCCTTTGAACTTGAAATTGTAAAATGAATCAAAACTCATTTGACTTCAAATCACTTTCAAGTGGATTTATATTTTAATCATAAGTCCATATGTGAGTTTAACCAAACTTGATTCAAGTGTTGATCAAGTCAATTGACCCACTTAGGTTCACTTGACCCAAAGTGACCTAAAGTACCCCTTATGAGCCAAATTTTATTCCTACCCAAATTAGATTGAACTAAGCCCAACTAAGCCTCACATTGTGAGCAACAATCATCATGACATGATCACTCATTGGATCAAACTAAGTCAAACCTAAGGGTTGACAAGTCAATACTTAGCCAAAATGAAATAGCCAAAATCTATCATAGGCCAAATTGATTGAAACCATTGATCAAAACTCATTCATGATCAATGTTTGAACTTGACCAAGTCATCATTTGAGCCTAACCTAACATAATTAGCCACTTGACCCAAGTTGACCCAACTTGACCTAAAAAGTCAAAATGTGTCAAAGCTTGATTTAAACCACATTGATTGAAACCAATGGGTCAAGTTCATTCCAAATCACTTATTGAACTTGACCAAAGCCTCAATTGACCAACTAGACCCAACCTAGCCCAATTGACCTTGAACTCAACTTGACCTAAAAGGTCAAATTGAGCCAAAATCAAATTAAACTAAAATTAATTGGAAATAAAGATACAAATACATTTCATATAACCAATGAAACCTAAACCATCCCATGACCTAACCCAAATAGGTCAAATGGGTCAAATAGGTCAACTTGGCCCATTTGACCTAAATGAAATCAAATGAACCAAATCCAAATGGAAATCAAATTGAACCAAACCAATGATGTCAAAGCATTTCAAATGTTCATATGAACATGGCTCAACCCTTGGTTTGACCTAATTTGACCAATTGGTCAACTTGACCCAAGTTGACCCATTTTGGCCTAAATTGGTCTACATGAGCCAAATCACATCAAATCAATCCAAATTCATTAAAACTTGGCCCAAACCATTTTCAATCATACTAAATATATTCAAACTAAAATCCAAGCCAAATTACCATTTTACCCCTAGGTCAAAGAGTAATTCTTGGCCAAATGAACTTGGAATTTAGTGAAATCCTCTTCATAGCCACTTGACACTCTCTTAGTGGACCATATGGACACTAGTGAGCATGGTGCACATGACCCAATGGGTTTGGGCTAGCCAAACCCAACCCAATGGCCAAACTGACCACTCCCTTCATTTCAAGCACATGGGAATCCCTCCTCCACCCAAAATCAGCACATGGCACTCCTCCATACCTCCCTCTGGCCAAACCGAACCATGTGCAAGTTCAAACGGCCTAACAAACCCATTGCATAGGATGAATTTGATCAAAATGGAAGGAGAACTTGAGGCCATCCGATCCTTCAAGGGGGAGATATACTCCCCCTAATTTCACTTGAATCCAACACACTCAGACACGATTGACTGAGAGATACCTAAGGAAAGCTCCCCAAGCTCTTTCAAGCAATCCCCAAGCATTTAGCATTCTCCATTTTTGGATTCCTTCAAACCAAAAATAGGGGAGGCTAAGGCAATTTCCAACTCAACTAATACAAAATATCAATCCAATTTCTCTTGCAAGCATCCTCAGAGAGCCTAATTGAACTCATCTAAACCTTTTTCCAAGCTTTAAAGGAAAGGGAGGTGGTGTCTAGATCAAGGATGTAAGGTTAGGAGAAGCACCTTGGTCAATAGAAGGATCTACCCAATACCAAAGGCTCAAATTTCATCTACTAGATGAAGCTATCTCATGGATTGCACCTAGTAATAATGAGTGATATGCCTTCAAACTGAGCCTAGAATAGGGAGTGTTTGGTCTTTTGTAAAGAGAATTTTCATCTCAAGTAAAATTGATCATTGGATTTACTTGTGCTTACTGCTAGATGGTGTGGGTAAAGTTTGAGTTCAATATGAGCTCAATCAACCTCAGATCATGCCCTAAAGAGTGGATGGATGTCCTCTCCTATATGCAAACTTACTGACGAATCATAGACCATCCATTCATGCATTTTGGATGGACGGTCCTGATCAAGCCACATAGGATCTCTAATTTATCCCTTAAGAACCGCGGGCTCGATCTCAACCGTCTGATCCTTGATCGGACGGTCCAAAGAGAAAGTGCGTAGCACCATCGCTGACGTGGCACTGGGATGTGATAACTTAAGTGACAAATCCCATCATGCCACATGGAAAGAGCGTACCTCATCAGCAGTCCACGTGGTGCTAACGAGATTAGTTAAACAATTAGGGGTTTTAATTAATTCCTTAATCACTGAAACTTCAAAATGACATAACTAAATATAGAAAAATAAAAAAAATACAAAATAAAATGCATTAAGGAGATAATTCAGTAAGGAATTCACTAAAATTATTTCTAATGGATTTTAGATAATGCATTTTCCTTAATTAGGGTTTTAGCAAAAACTTAATAATCTTTATTACTCCCTAATTACTTCATTTATTCATTTCAAATTTCTCAGATGCATTTAGTGGGATGACCTCTGCCTCTCTTAATTTTGTTGGGATTGATTGATGAGTTAATTAGGGAAATTAATTAATGAATCCTTAATCACTCTCTTTATGTAATTAAGGGAAATTAAGCATGTGAATAGTGGTTTAATCCCTTTATTAAGTTAATTAAGCCTTGCTTAAGTGAAGAAGAGGTTTATGGAATGGGCTTGGGGAATTTTCCCTAAGCCATTCCCTAAACCCCTTTTCTTTCTTAATCTAAACTTAATTAACTGCTAATCCACTAATCACCTACTTAATTAACTTGATAAAATTTTCAAAACATTCCAGAACTTAACCAATTCATCTTGGGTAGGTGCTTAGGTGTTCAATAACCTAAGTAGCTTAAGAAAATAAAAAGCGAACCCATTTGTGTGGGAATGGTTATGAAAGTACTTAAATTAAACCCTTTAGCTTAATTAATCACTAATTATGAGCCAATTGCATTAGGCCCTTTCTTTCTTAGGTGCACCGCTGATTTAAATTCCTTGTGTGGTTTTATGTCATACATGGGCTCATAATTATTTGATTAAATATGTTAAAGTGGTGTAGGTAAGGGGTAATTAATGAACTTAATGTACACCTTAACCTAAGCAAAGAATAAAACTCAACTAATGGTTCTAAAATTAAACTAAAACAACATACACATGTGGGAAATGGGTTAGGACCAGCAAACCTCTTCACATTTCCTAAATTCAAATCAAACTCAAAATAAAGCAAAAACTCTTTAAAATAAAATTTGGTTTTCTTAAATAATCCTATTTCATAATATTGTCTTTAGGAATTAATTAGGGTGAATGAATTTATATGCTTTCATCACTTTATCTCTTTCCTAATATTCTGAATGTGTATGTCATATGAAAATCATGCATTCATGCCTTTTGAAAATTAAATTAAAAATGAAATATTTCCTTTATATCAAATTGTATGTTTTGGCTAAAAGAATATGAATGGCTATTATGACTATTAAATCAAAAATTATTTTCAAAACTTATAAATAAAATATCATAACTGAAAGATATGCTACTTATAATTAATTATAAGCTTGCATGTGAGTATAAATATAAAGATGTGTATTGTGTGGCTTTCCTTCTCTTCTCTTTTAACATGAATTTGGATGGATTTTCAAAGTGTATAGTTCTTTTATAAGAACATAACACTTGCTTATATCCTTTCCTATCCACTTCCATGTTATGAATTAAGAAAGATTCTCACATTTACACATGTAAATTAAACAACCAACAAATTAACCAAATAAATATTAACTTTAGCATGATTCTCTCTCCATGCATTTCTTTTTATACATGCACATGTATTTAAGAAAAGTGATATATTAGTCTGGACAACTCCAGGATTACGAGGCTTTAAGTAGATCTAAGTAGATCTTGTACCTTACACCCCTGGTGCTAACAATAGTGATGTACTCACTTATGTCTTTTATACTTGTAAATGTGCATATCAAAAATGGATAAAAGAATCACTCTTTTTCTACTTAACAAAATCATGCATCATGATGCATCCAAACTTTCTTAAGTAACTCTCTTAACATTCATCATTTAGGTGTGCTAAACACTTCCATTTTTCATGTATAGATAGGCTTAGGATCCATCCATATGCATGTTACATATGTTGGGAAAGAAATGAAGTGTTGTGTGTTTTGTGATAGTATTTCACTTTACTTAATCTTAAAATGCCTTTCTTTTTGAATAAGTTTATTTTAGGAAAATCTAAACTTAGGATTAATTAAAACACATAAGAAAACATTCACTAAATAATAATCAAATATGAATCTACCTTAGGAATTACTTAAGGTAGGGAGGAAAGAGAAGTTCTCTTCTCTCTTCCTCTCTTTACAACTTAGTAATTAATTATAGGATTCATTCAAACCAAATCAAGATGCAAAATAAAATTAACCAAAGCAATTAAATCACTTAAATGAAACCACCCTCTAAGTTGAACATCTCTACACTTAGAAAACTTCAACGTTAAAGCCTAGCTAAGCATACCACATAAATCTTAAATAGCACACATATTAGGCTAAGTCACCACTTCTAGTCTTATGTTAGGGTGGTGCATGGTTTGATATTTATTTTTATTTTATAATATTTTGTTTTAGTCTAGATGTTAGAGTGTATATGCATAGACTGAATGATAGGGAGATCTTAGTCTAACCATTATCTTCTATAAGGGATTATGCTTAAGGGGCACTGTAATAAAAATATAACTGCTTTTGCTGTGCAGGTGCTTATACCCCTAAGCATAATCCAAAATAGGTTAGGCGGACTTGGTTACCAATGTGTGGGGTGCTAAGTCCAATTTATATATATACATGCTTGGGATTGTATGGTTTTTTTGGCTAATCTCTATTTTGTAAGTCTTAGTTAGATTTCCTTTTTCTCATTTTCATGTAATTTTACAATTAAGATTTTGGAATGATTATTATGGGGTATTAGAATGAACATTGGTCATAAGACTATGTCTTATGTATCATGTGGAACTTTTGGAGCAACCACATTCCAACCAACCAAAAGAAGAAAGAAAAAAGAAGAAAGAAGAAAGAAGAATGAAGAATGAAGAAAGAAGAAATGAAGAATGAAGAATGAAGACCCCCATAATAATGAATTCCTTCTTGATTGTAATTTATTCATTTATAATTTGGGTTGTATAAGGGTAGAGCTTCATTTGTATTATTTTGCACTAGCTTTATAAATTTATTGATGTTTGTTTTTCTTGTGCATTAAGATGGCATCTTTTCCTAGTTTATTCTTTACTTTGATTTATGGCCTGGATGACAATTAGGCTTTTAGGAAAATAAATTTTCTATCCAATCAAAATAACTCAAAACTAAAAAAATAAAGTAACTCATAATCTCACATAAAGCCTAGGTTATAAATCAAGATAAAAGAATTAGCAACCTCTTAGCTAGATGTTGTAATACTTTTCTCACATAATGCATAAAAAGAATATTATTTCACTCTTGATTGGAGGGCTTCCACCTTTGCCAGACAACTTGGCTTGACCTTTGAGAGCCATCATGGAAACACACTTTCTTATCTTATTGATTTTGGCATTTAATCTAATTTCTCATGCATTAGGCATATGAATCCTGAAACCTGTGTCAAATTGATTGTCCAAAAATAAAAAATAAAATATGATAAAATTTGCATTAGATTTAAGTCATTAAATCATGCCCTACATGATCTAGTCTCTTAGGGAGTGTGTTTAAGGACTTAGTCTCTTTCTAAATAAATAACAACTTAGCTATCTTGCAAAAATATTTGACTTGCCTACATGTTTTAAAATCGTAGGAGGAGTTAGTTGGTAGCCACCCCCAGGCAGTTGTAAGTCTAATAGTCAGGTAGTTTATCCTCTCTTATGGAGGTAAACTAAATACCCATTTCTACCTCAGATTTAGGTCGTGCTTTTGTCCCTCATCAAAGCTCCCTAGATTTAGGTTCAGAGGTTGCTACTTCCCTTTACGAGCTATGAGCATAAATCCTCACCTCTTAGGAATTTTCATGACCTTTTTATCATGGAATTGTAAGCCCTAGATTTCTAATAAAAGTGCAACTCAAATAAATCAATTCAATTTCAAAAATATAAAGCCCAACCATAGGATAATTTAGGATGCTTACGAGGCCTCCTAGTACCAAAGCATCCATTACTTATCTTCGTTTGGCTTCAATAAGAACTCTCTCCTCTTGATTGATCCCACTTGATCTTCTAAAAATAAACCAATCGATTGATAGTCCTGCCTTTCAAAATCTTTGGAGACAAGGATCATTTACCTTAACCAAGAGTATTCCTAAGGAATCATATTCCTTATGATGTAATTAACTATGTGGGCTTTCCCCTGTAGGGAACTTAACAAACCCGATGTAAAATAAAACCTGCTTTACTTTTCCATATAAAGTAGGGGAAGAATCTCTCGTACATTCCGAAGACCCATAGTCCCTAGGAGTCCTTATTAAGGTGATTAGGTCCATTATAGGGTGGTGTTCTATCTCGAAAGATAGAAGTCATCCACCTAATAATTGTAGGGTGGTGTACTAAAAAATGATTAAATGAATTTCAATCTCTAAAAGCTTAAAGCTAAAATTCAATTCATCCATCTACCGTAATTATTTATCGAAGGTGGAAAATTAAGAAAACTTTTGCCCATAAAGGTACCAATGTCAAATCAAGTGTAATATTATATTCACACTCAAATAATCTCATTCTAGAAAGGACATGAGTCGTGTCCTCTGCCCGCATGGTTTAGTTAGTAGGCTCCATATATGATGCAGTTATTATCAGAGTCCTTTGACTGAGTGGTTGCCACAAAAATCACACCAATATATTACGATCATGACTATCACCCATATGTTTCTCTATGGCTCTATCCCTTGAGTTGTGAACCATATGGTGCACTTGATAGGCTAAAAACCCCTTTGTCAACTAAGGCATACTTAAGTCTGTCTCCTTAGGAAAATACCACCCTTGGTATACAAAGTCTCCTTAGACGACGCAACTCATGGCTGTTGACAAAGATCATTTGGTTTGGTTAGTGTTGACTTCACTTTTGGATTTTCCTATTCATAGGATACATATAATGACTAAGAGAATACTAAACCCAAGTTTAGACACTTAGGAAGACATATATTAAGCTTTAGATACTCATTAGGACAAATAAGTCATACCTATCCTATGGCCTAAACTAACCCATGCTTGTTCACTCATCTAAAATCAACCTCAAGCCAACACAACCAACCTCAATTGAATTTTGTTTCCCATTCAAGCTCCAAACCAAATTAACTTTGTCCCTAACCTAAGTTCATTCCACCATGATCCTTTGAACCAACCCCAAATCCCATTCAAGTAAACCAAATCCAGTTGACTTTCATATAGGCATTCCAACCATTCAATGGACAATTTCAAAGTCTTCTAATACTTGTAATAAAACTAATTGAACCAAATAAATCCAATCAATCCAAGTTAGACCATTTGACCCAAAAGGTCCAAATGAACCAAAATCCAATCAAATAAAAATCAATTACAATCAAGGCCACCAATCAACCCTAAATCTATTATTGAACTCTTCTCAACACCCAATTCCACCAATTCAACTCAATCAAACTAATTAGTCAACTTGACCCAAAGTGGCCTAAATAACCAAATTATCTCAAACTTCAATTCAACTAAAATTAGATTGAATCAACCCATCCAATCCATTCCATAATGATTGTTAATCATCTTTGATAACCCTATTATAATCAATTGAATCAAACTAAAGTAATATGTCCAATTAACCCGAGTTGACCCATATGGAGCTAAAGAAGTAAATTGGGCCAAATCTCATTCCAACTCCAATTGATTGAAACCAATGCCTATGATCAATCATAAATTGATTATTAAACATGATTCAACCTTCAATTGAACCTAATTTGATCAACCTAACCCAATTGACCCCTTTAGCCCAAATTGACCTAATGGGTCCAATTGAACCAAATCCTTCCCAAATTTAAATTTATTCAAACCAACACCTACAATCATTCTCAAAGGGTCAATTGAACCTAAACCAACCCTCTACCCAAGCTAATTTGGCCAATTTGACCAAATTAGTTAACTTAGCCCAATTGGCCTAAATGAGGCCATATAAGCCAAAATCAAATCGACCTCAAATTAAACCAAATCAATTGAACCAATACATTCCAAATAATCAATTGAACATACCCAAATCCATGGTTTGACCTAATTTGACTAATTGATCAACTTAACCCAATGGAACCCATATGGGTCAAATTGAGCCAAACCCATCTAAACTAAGTCCAAACCTATCCAAACTCTCAACCTCTCAAGCAACTCCATCTCAGTAGTCCCCTGCCACCTCCACCTACCCCGGCCAGATGACTACTAAATGTTGAGCCAATATCAGCCCTTGGTTCACTTGGGGAAAAGAGTATACTCCTCCCTATCCATTCAAACTTCATAGAGAGTTTCCACGTAGTATTCTAAGCAGTCCAAGACCCTTCCCTGAGTCTCTAGTGCACTTCATCGCCGGTGAGATGAACCATCGAGTGAAATTAAGAGCTCCGTTTATCCAACTTAACCAAAACCTCACCAAATATAAATTAACTCTTCCCACACCTTCCCGTCACTCTAGCGAGTCGAAACGAATCAATCCTTGATTGATTTGATCACTGAATGACACTCCAAGACCAACTCCAGTGAGGTTTGTGATGGCATTTGGTCCATAGAGGAATCGACAGGGAGGTAGCTCAAGATCTTCTCGACAAGGCTTTATCTATTAAAATGAAGCTACCTTAGTCGACGGACTGCTAGTCTTTAGCTTCGATGAGACAAAAATCCAGTAACTGTAGATTTTCTCATTATGTGTTGGTCTTTTGTTAAATTTCTTATGATTTTATGTGATTTTCATGGTAAGATCCTTAGATCTCTTGTTCGAACATTTTGGAGTCGATCTCTCCATCCCACAAGCCCCGATGAGCTTAGATCAAGTGGCAGAAGGTGGACAATGTCCATCTTCTGGGATGACAGATCATCATCGTCCATTCTGGGGATTATAATGAATGGTCATGATTTAATCTGCTAGATTATTTGATTTAATTCTTAAGAAATTATGAGATTTATCTCAGCCATCTGATCCAAGATCGGATGACGAGTATGAAATTATGTTCGCCACCATTGAGTCAGCAGTTGTGTTGAACGTTGTAAATAATCCCGTACCTGGAAATCACCGCATCAACGCATGCGGTTTCTACAATAGAAATATATGATTTATTTTATTTTCTTATTTTACCAGATTAAAAATCTTTTGTGTTCAAAATTGGAATTTATAGACCCAATGTCACATTTAGTAAATATTTATGATACATGTATAGGATGTACCCAATGTGTTCGAGCTTGACCCACAGATGTATTGGAAATGATACCTTGGGATAGATGTAAAGCTAAGGAAATTGCTTTGCCCAAGAATCGAAGATTGTGTAGGTTGTAAAAGATGTGAATCCGCTTGTCCAATGGAGTTTTTGAGTGTCTGTGTTTACTTATGGCATGAAACAACTCACAGCATGGGTCTTTCCTATTGATATTTGATAAAAAAACTCCACTTGAATCTTGATCTGAACGGTTTAGGGAGTTAATTAAGTATTAAAAATAAGATTAAATGGCTAGAACTTTGAAAATTCATAACTAATTGTAGAAAAATATGAAAAATATAAATAAATTTATTTTGGGAAGGGTAAATAGAGGAGAATTTAATAAAAATAAATCCCTAATATTTGATCAGTGAATAATGCTTAATTAGGGTTTAAAGTTTAGGCTTAATATTCTAATTAAAGCTTAATTACTTGGCAATTTTATCTCCAATTTGATAGGTTGATTCTATGGGATGTCCTGTGCCATGTAATTTTAAGAATTTAAAATTTATATCCTAATTACCCTCCTTAATCAATTTTATGTTTATTTAAATTGTTAAATAATAAAAATTAAATAATTAATGATGATTAATCACTATAAATAATGAGAATGATGAGGGGAAATAATTAGAACCCCTTTCCTAATTATTTTCCTAAATGCATTTCATTGGGAGGGCTAATTAAGAGATGTGATAATTAAGGGTTAATTAGGGAAATCAATGGTAAGATAAAGATGACTTGGATACTATTAGTCGATGATGATCACAGTTTGCATGGATGTAGCTTGATGATGCCACCAATGTTAAGTACACGAAGTGGTCCTACACCAACCACCAACATCCAACATTGTCTCATATATTCTAGTGTTGGGAATGTAGTGGATTTGATTCATCCTCCTTCTTCCAAGGGTCATCAGTTTATCTTAGCTGCTATCGACTAATTTTTCAAATGGGTGGAGGCGATTCTGCTCAGGGAGGTCAAAACTCAGCATATGCTCCAATGTTTTAGGAACCACATCGTATATAGATTTAAGGTACCCCACCAGATTATATCTGATAATGGTACTGCATTTAAGAGCACCAAAATCAATAACTTTGCCCAAAGACACAACATAGATTGGAGATACTCTACTATCTATTATATGAGAGCAAATAGTTTAGCAGAAGCCTTCAATAAAACTCTCATCCAAATTCTTAAGAAGACACTCAACGATAATAAACAATAGTGGCATGAGTAGTTAGTTGAAGCTTTGTGGGCTTATCTCACCCCCTACAGAACTCCAACTCAATCTACTCATTTCTCCTTAGTGTATGGGTTTGAAGCCATTCTACCATTAGAAGTCCAACTCCCATTACTAAGGATAGCTGTGAGTAGCAAGATCATAACGGAGCAGAATGCCAAGTTATGGTTAGAAGAGCTTGAAGGTTTAAAGGAGAGATGCTTACTGGCATGCCAAAACCTCAAGTTTTACAAAGCCAAAATGATTCAAGCTCACAATAAGTTGGTCCATCCTAGAGCTTTTCAAGTTGAAGAGCTTGTTTTAGTTCTAAGGTGACCAATTGTTGTCTGTCGCAAGATGGGAGGCAAGTTTGAACCTACTTAAGAAGGACCTTTTGCCATAGAGAAAGCCTAACAAAAAGAATCATATCAACTTATCAAAGACAAAGTAAAGCGCCCGATGCTTCCAATCAATGGGCTCTACCTACAGAAATATTATCCATAAAATTAGGGTTGAAAATAATTATCATCAATAAGAATTCCATTTCAAATTCTATCTCTTCAAATGGGAAGCATTTCTGTTTGTGAATCTGCCACAATGTGTTTAGGGTAGGTGTAAGAGAACCCCAAGAGACATCATATCCTTCATCAGCACAACACAAACACAAATAAAATAAACACATATCTTTTATTTCAGGCTAGTTTTAGTTGAGATAATGCCCCAGCAGCCCTCACTCAGTAGCTACTCTAGGTCGGGTTGATTCACTACTTAGCTAGTGTGTCTCCCCAATGGTCTCTAGCTAAGAGGGATGTAAGTCTCCTATACTTTCTTCTTGGCTTAACCACTGCACATCGATGAGCATCCTGTTAATATGGTATATCTTACTACGCAGTCGATAAGCTACCACACATCAACTTTATTTAAGAAGATGTAAGTCTCCTACGCTTTCTTACTGCACTATCCTTCATGCACTGACTGAGTCAAATATATTTGACGGGTAGGGTAAGTCCCCCAGTGGCTCCTTTCCTCTTAACTACTTCAAGTTTGGGTCTAGTCCTTCTTAGGGGCTCTCTATTTAATAGTCGCCCTAGGTTGGATAGTACTTGTCTAGCCGATGACAGATTATACTGATGATCATTTTTGTATATGAAGATATAAGTCTCCTACGCCTTTTAACTAGATTGATTCTTGCACACCGATGGGCAACTTAGGTTGGCTGGTGTTCTCTATGCTGATAGAAACCAACACAGTGAATGACACCACTCTTGGAAGATGTATGCCTCTACACTTTCTCCTTGAGTTGACCATCATATACCTATAGGCTTTCTTTTTCAGATATCAAGATAATGCCTCTAGCGGCACCTCTCCTATGGGTACTCTATTTGGATTATGTTATTTGCGACCCCATCTAAACACTACCAAGGTTACTACTGGATTGGAAAGTCCCCTTGTCCTAGTAACCACCCAGCGGATGGAAGGTTTCCATTATGGATGTGCAGACTCTCTCTTGGTCCAGTAAATCTAAGATAGGTCCAAGTTGACATAGCCCCTTCTCAGTGTGGTCCCTTACATACTAATAAGGTCCATGCAAATATTAACAAACAAACAAAATATATATTCGCTTATAGATTAGGAGAACACCCCTAGCAGTACCTTTTTGCAAGCATACATTCTACCTTTAGGCTAGTGTCAACAAAACTCCCTAAAGGAATCGCCTAACCACTTTTGAGTTAAGGAAAGATCCTCAGCAGCACTCACTCAGTAGCCACCTTAAGTCGAGTTTGATTTGTTGTGCTACCAATAGATCACCCTAGTGATTATTCTACTTTGGAAGATGTAAGTCCTCGGGCTTTCTTCCTAGAACAATCATCGCACACCGAAAGGCAACCCTAAGGTCAGTTAGTCTCAGCCTTCGGCTGGTAGACTACCCCTTTGGATCGGTAAATCTGAGATAGGCTAAGGCCAACAGCCCCTTCTTAGTGTAGTCTATTGCACACAAACATGGTCCATCAAATTAAAATGAATTTAATTCTGACTACTGTTGAGTTGAGATAAGATCCCTAGAGGCATTCACTCAGTAGTCACCCTAGGTTGGATTCAATTTATTATGCCATCAATAGGTCACTCTAGTAGCTGTTCCCTGCTTTGGAAGATGTAAGTCCCTACACTTTTTTCTTAGCACAGTCAATGCACATGGAAAGGCAACCCTTAGGTTAGATAGTCTCACCCTTCACCTGTTAGATTACCCCTTTGGACTGATAAATCTAAGAAAGGCCAAGGCCCTCGCGGGTCCTTCTTAGTGGGTACATCGTACACCGATAGGGTCCATAACATAACACATCAAATTAAATCAAATCATTCTTGACTGCTCTCAAGTTGAGGTAAGATCCCCAGTGGCACTCACTTAGTAGTCACCCTAGGTCGGGTTTGATTTGTTGTGCATCTAACAAGTCACTCCAGCAGTTATCTCTACTTTGGAAGATGTAAGTCTCCTACATTTTCTTCATAGCTTAGCCATTGCACACCGAAAGGCAACCCTAGGATAGCCCTACTTTATGGCCGGTAGACTACCCCTTTGGACTGATAAATTTAAGATAGGCCAAGGCTCCCATAACTCCTTCTTAGTGGGTCCATCGCACATCGATAGGTTCCATAACATATCAAATTAAATCAAACAAATTCAACCAAGCTCCAGCGGATATGCCCTCAAAACAAACCATATCAAATCAAACTTTTCTCCCTAGTATGTCCAAATCAAATCAAAACATATTAAATCAAGAAAAATTAAATCAATTCCAATTTAATCTCCTTAGTGGAGTAAAATCATACCCTTCTCCCCAGTGGAGCCTAAATCAACAAACAAATCAAATTCAAAACTAACCTCCCCAATGGAATCATAACAAATCAAATCAAAGCAAACCTAGTCTTGATGCCTAGTGGATTCAAGCTCATATCCCCAATGGACAAATTTAATCAACAAAATAAATCAAACTTAAACTTGTATCCCCGGTGGATCTCCCTTCCATAAATCAAATATATCAAATTCAAATCTCAATCTTTGGCGGATTTCTTTCATAAGTTTATCTCATATCCAATTCATGTGTGATCCCTAGCGAATCCTATTTCTATCCTTGACATGAAATTCTTTTAAACCAAATCTTATTAACTCTCTTATGCTTTTGGCATAAGATGAGTTGCATTGCACTAAGATCGTGATTCTTTCTACCTCTTGGGTTTAGGTATAGATCATTTCCATTAGCGCTTGCAATATTTTTGATATTGTTGATCATCTCAATGCCAATGTGGTGTGCCCTTTAGTTATTAGGGTCATTTTGTTGACCTAACTTTTGGTGTGAGAATTCAATCTTCCCATCATAGATTTAGGAGTCTTCTAGAATTAAGAGCTCCTTAGTCATAAGGCACTTCTAGTGACTAAGTGAATACTTAACCTAAGTTTGGAGATTTTAGAAAGATTAGCCATAGGATGAGGCTATGCCTTAGGACCTAGGGTGACCTACCCATCCTATAGCTCAATCAAATCCATGTTTACTTCCTTAGCCAAGATCCAATCTCAAATCTACAATCAAAACAAATCAAACCTATCCTAAGCCCTATGATCTAATCCTATGGAATTAGCCAAATGTCCTTCAATCTAAATCAAGATTGAGTAATTTTCTCATAAATCAATTCAATCCTTCAATCATCATTCAAATTCCAATTGAATTTACAATCAAAAAAATCAAATCAAATCAAACCAAATCAGACCTATCCTAAGCACCATGATTTAATCCTATGGACTTTGCCAAAATTCCCTTAAATTCAAACCAAGCTTAATTGATTTTCTCATGAATTAATTCAATCTTTCAATCATCATTCCAAACCATATCCAAATCTACAACTAAAACTAATTAAAATCAAACCAAGTTAACTCATTAGACACAAAATACCCAAATGAGCCAAAATCCATTTGAATCCAAATCAATTGCAATCAATGTTCAAACTCAACTAAACTAAATTCAACTAAAATTGAATTGACCTTGGTCCGACCAAAGTGACCAATTTGATCAATTGACCAAACTTCAATCCAACCTAAAATTGGATTGAACCAACCCTTCAAATCTTCTCATGATGGTTGTTGATCATCTTAGATGGCTAACTTCTCAATACAACTCAATTAAGCCAATTGACCTATATAGGCTCACTTGACTCAAAGTGACCTAAAGGACCCATTTGATCCAAATTTCAATCCAACCCAAATTGAATTGAACCAAATCATCCAAAACCTCCCATGATGATTGTTGATCATCCTTGATTGATCAATTGCAATCAATTGGGTCAATCCAACTCAACTTATCCATTTGACCAATCCATGTAACCCATGTCAAATGAACCAAATTTCATCTTAAGCCAAATTAGTTGAAACCAATGATTCACATCAAGATCAATACATATGACTTGATCATCAATTCCAAATTAGTCCTTTGACCCAAGTTGATCCAATTTGACCTAAAGGGCCAAATTGGGCCAAATTAAAATTTGACCCAAATTGATTGAATCAATGGCTCAAGTTCATTCCAAATTGATTATTGAACATGATCAAAGCCCCAATTGAACCTAATTTGGCCAATTGAACCAATTTGACCTACTTAGCCCAAATTGACTTAGAGGGTTAATTTGGCCTAAATCATTCATCAATCCAAATCATTTGAAATCAAGGCTACAATTACCTTCAAATGATCAATCAAACATGTACCAATGCCTAATCGAAGCAAATTTGGCTAGTTAGGCCAAATTGATCAACTTGACACATTTGACCCATTTGAACCTAAATGGGTCAAATTTAAATCTAAGCCAAACCAATCCAAACCAATTACACCAAAACACTTCAAATCATCATTTGACCAATTGGTTAACTTGATCCAACCTAGCCCAATTTGACCTACATAGGTCAAGTTGAGCCAAACCCATTCAAACCAAGTCCAAACGCAATGGAATTTAGCATGACACATCCTTGGATCAACTTAGGTCTGCCTAAATCCAACCCAACCCTTGCTTGATCCGAATTGATCCAAACCCAATGGATAAATCTTGCTAAATGGAACAAATACCCCATTTGAATGGTTAAATCCACTTCCCCTCCACATGGCTACCTCCTAGACCTCCACTAAGCAAGAATGACACTGGCTCACTTGACCCAAAGGTGATTGGGTCAGCCCAGTGGAGGTGAGTTCACCTCTCTAAACCCATTAGCACACTTGGCAACCCAAGGACACCCACTCTCCTCCCATATCACCCACCTTCCCTTACTCGCCCACTCAAACTGAGCCAACTCAGCACCTCCCTGCCACCCACAATCAACTGAGGTGGTCGAATGGCCACTAGAAGCCATGCCGATCAAGGCTGCCCGATCTAAGGGAGGAGGGGGTATACCTTATTCATTTCGATCCAAACTAGAGAGAGACACTCAGTAAGCCTCCTTAGGTAATTTCGAGCCACTAGAGCATTTCCCTCAGCTACCCAAGCTCTCCCCTTACCAAAAAACATCAATCCGAGAGAGGACAACCTCCATCTCCGCCCAACTCCATTGAAACTCAACCCCATTCAAATTAACTCTTCCCACATTCTCATTGAACTTTGGTGAGTCAAAACAAATCTTCCCCTGAGCATATCGAGCAATGGAAGTACCTCCTAGACCAACTCTGGTGAGGATTCCATCAACGGTTGATCCATAGAGCCGGAGTGAGGAATTAAAGCGCCATCTTCTCAATAGGGCTTAACCTCTTCAAGGCAAAACTACCTCGGTCAGTTCATCGTGAGTTTGAAGCTCCGGTGAGGTATTTTTTTGGCAAACTGACCATTTTCCATTTTTTTCTAGGCCTTTTTGAAGGAAATTTGAATGCCATGTGAATCCAACTATAGGATCTTTGTAGATCACTTCCCTAAAGGTGCGGGATTAATCCTAAGCCAATCTGAGCATCGGTGAGATCGAATTGGGAAAAGGAAAGCAGATGGTGTCCGTCTTCCATCACTCGGTGGACAATGATTCATCCATTCCACATGATTGGATGGCTGCGATCTTTCGATTAGATTAATCTTATTTTATCCCTTAGGAACTATGGGTTTATTCTCCATCATTCGATCTTAGATCGGATGGTGGGGATGGAACCATGTCCGCCTCCTCCACATCAACGCCACATATAGACGAATTTAAATAACCAATCCAGTAGTGCCATGTGGAAAATGCACTATGTTAGTGATACATGTGGAGCCAATGGGATTAGGCTTAACTAGGGGTTAGTTATCCAATTGAGTTATTGAAACTTTTGAAAAACATAACTAATTGTAGAAAAATTAAAAAAATACAAATAAATACTCCTTTTAAAGGTAAAACAGAGAATTCATTATAATTATTTCCATATTATTTTGAATAATAATTAAGGCTTAATTAGGGTTTAAATATCCAATTAATTAGCAATTAAGCTCTAAATTACTTAGGTATTTGATTTCAAACTTTGTGTGTTGATTCAATGGGATGACCTTTGCCTCCCATGATTTTCTTGAAATTTATTGCTTAGGTAATTAGGAAAATTGATAATTCAAATTTTAATTACCCCTTAATCAAATTAATGAGTAATTAACACTTTAAATAGTAAAAATTTAATTAATTAAATATTATTAATCATTTAATTGATGGTGAATGGATGAGGGGAAGTAATTAGGGTGCCTTTCATGGTCTCTTTCACAAATTCATTCCATTTTAAGAAGATTAATTAATATGAAATTTAATCAAGTGTTTAACTAATCAATTAAATGGATAAATCAAATCAAATTAAAATATTAATCACATCAGATAATTAACAATGGAATTATGGGTTCCTCTTTATGTGTTTAATAACATAAAGATCCTTAAGAAAATTATGATTAACCCATAGGTGTGAGAAAATCATAAAAGTACTTAATTAGAATCTTTAATTTAATTAATCGTTAATCATGAGCCAATTGCATTAGGTCCTTTAGGAGTATTGCAACTTTACTTTTCTCAGATGTTCATATCATTTGTGGCTCATGATTAACTGTTTAATCAAATTAAAGAAGAATAGGAATAGGTAATTAAATGATTTGCTTAATGGTTTAACTTAATCAATTCATAAAAACTACTTAATTATTTTTCCTTAAACTAATTAAGTTTATCAACATGGCAATGGGATTAAAATTATAAATAATCTCCCACCTCTTTAAATCAAATCCAAATCCAAGAATCAAATTAATAATAAGCTTTGGTTTCCTTTAAATAATTTTATTTGATGTGATTATCCTTAGGAATTAATTTAGTTGAATGGATCACATGTTTATGTTTGGTTGTTTCTTTCCAATCACCTTAAATGTTGTATGTCATGTGGCTTCATGCATTCATTCTTTCAAATTCAAATGAATAGAATTGAATTTATTTATGTAAGCTTGCATGTGTTGGATTAACTTAATTATATGTGTGGCTATTATCACTAATAAATTTAAATATATTTTACAAAGCTTATAAATTGATAATAATATGAGGAGTGATGATAGTTAAGAATACACATAAGATTTGTATGTGCATATAGCTTAAGTATATGAATGTGTAACTCTCTTTCTTGAATTCATATATATATATATATATATATATACACACACACACATGTTAATAAGTATATAGTCTGGACATCCAGGGAATATAACGCTTTAAGTAGCCCCAAGGAGGTCATTTAATTATCTCTCTTCCCTGGTTAACAATGACATGTACTTATTTGATTTCATTCTTATGTATTTTTATATTAGAATTTAGATAGAGTTTTAGTTCATATACATAAATAATTGAACTAAATAAAAATACAACTTTGCATGATTCTCTTCCTCTATTTATTTATATATCTATATATATTTAAGAAAGTAGGTGTTTAATATGGACATCTCGGGAATACGAGACTTTAAGTAGCCCCAAGGAGATCGCTGATTATCTCATTTTTTTGGTTAACAATGGCATGTACTTGCTTATGTCTCTTATACATGTATGTGTGTACTCAATTAAAGAATTAGAATCCTATTTTATACTAAAGATCCATGCATCCATAATCATTTAAATCACTACAACATTTTGGCATATGAATGTGAAGCTTCCCTTCTTAATTCATATATGGAATTACATAGTTTTGAAAGTTAATAAGTATATAGTCTGGACATCCTGAGAATACAAGATTTTAAGTAGCCCCAAGGAGGTCACTCTAAACCCTAAACTCAAAAACCTATAGTCGTAAATCCTAAAAACCTAAAAACCTAAACCTTAACTAAATAAAATCTAAAAATAAAATTAAAAAAAATCCTCAACCTAAATAAAATAAAAAAAATAAAATAAAATAAAAACCTAAACTATAACCTAAACCTAAACCTAAACCTAAAATTAAAAAAAAACTAAACTAAAATAAAATAAATAAAAACCTAAACTAAATTAAAAAATAAAATAAACCTAAAAATAAAATACCTAAATATAGTAAAACCTAAAGGTAAAATAAATATAATATAAACCTAAAGTAAAATAAAATATAAACTAAATAAATACTTTGATTATCTCACTTCCCTCATTAACAATGACACGTACTTATTTGATTTCATTTCTACGTATTTTCATATTAGAATTTGGATAGAACTTTATATATATATATATATATATATATATATATATATATATATATATATATATATATATATATATATATATATATATATATATATATATATATATATATGTGTGTGTGTGTGTGTGTAAATATAAGTGATAATATTAAATTGCATTTCTAGTATGTATAGATATGTTAAATATTAAATCATGTGCACGCTACATGTGATGGAAAAGATTGATTTAATATATGTCATGTGATAGTAATCCAACTTCATTAATATTAATATGCCTTTCATATTAAATAGGGTTATTTAAAGTTAACCTAAACTTAGGATTGATAAATAAAATTTAATAAGCCATTCATTAAAGAGAACAAAATTAAATAATATGCTTTAGAAAATGGCTTATAGTAGGGATAAAAGAGGGTAATCCTATTTCTTCACATTGTAACTCTTAGATGTTAAGTGTAAATCAAATGAAACTAAATATAACATAAACTAAAACTTGTAAATCACTTAAACAACTTGAAATGAAACCAACCATTATTTTAACTTGAATATTTTCCAAATTTAGACAAGTTACAACTCTAATTCTTAATAAGACATACCACATCAAGCCTTAGCATATACATTTGAATTAAGCCACCACTTCTAGTCCTAAGTTAGGACAATGTATGTGTAATGTATATTTTGTTTTGTGATATAATGTTTTAGATTGGATGTTAGGGTGTATGCTTTGTAGATGGGGTGTTAGGCCATGATTAGCCTAATCATATTTTCTACAATGAAGTATGCTTAAGCGGTGGCTAGAAAAATAAATATAAATGTGATGCTTGTAGGTTGCTTAAGCCCCTAAGCATAATCCAAATTTAGACATGAGGGCTTGGTTACCCATGTGCAGGGCTAAGTCCAAATTATGATATAACTAATTGGGATTGTATGTATGTTTAGCTAACCTATATTTTTCAAGTGTAGTTAGAGTTACTTTTCCTATATAAATGTAATTTTGCAATAGGAACTAGGATTAATGCTATGGGGGATTAGAATGAGCCGTGGCCAGAAGGCCTAGTCTTGGGGTGCCTTGTTAGGCCTTTAGAGTAAACCAAATCAAATGAAGGAAAGAAGATATGAATACATGAAGAGTGAAGACCCCCATAACATGTATTCATTTCAATTGTAATTATTCTTTTATGTTCGTGATGTATAGGGGTAGAGCTCGGCTACCCATCTTTTTTTGTTTTCAGGGTGTACGGTGGAACTCGGCCTCACTGGCCTATTCTTTCAATATAGTTTATAAAAATTGATTGATGTTTTATTTAGCTTGCACATCACAGTTGCCTCATTTTCATAATTTCTTTATGATTGATGTTTTAATGTGTGGCCTGGATGCGGTTGGCTCTTAAGATAAAAACTAATTTTTCTACCCCAACTAATCACTCATAGTTAAATTTTAATCAACTCATAACCTCATCATAAAGCTTAGGCTCTAAATAAGATAATTAAAAAATTTAGCAACCCCTTAGATGTCTAGTTGTATGTCTCATATCCCTCATGCATATTCCTTCTTCCTTGGAAATGAGGGATCTCCATCCTTGCACGATAGGGGAATGCTTGACCTTTGAGGGTATTCCTTATGGTGGAGAACACTCTCTTCTCATTCATTTAGCCAATAATTAATTTCATCATGCATTTAGGCAATAAAAATTTCAAAGCCTTTATCCAAAATGTTCTGATAAAATAAAACAAAATTTGTAAAGATTTACATTTTTAGATTAAGTCATATGCACATACCACTCATGCTCTAATCTCTTAAGTAGTGAGTTTAGGACTTTAATCTCTTTCAAATTAAATAATAAGCCTAACCATCTTACAATTTCATAAGACCAGACTACATGATTTTGACTCATAGGAGGTATTAGTTGGCGGCCACTCCAGACCGTTGTAAGTCTAGAAGTCAGATAAGTTTGTTCTCTCTTATAGAGATAAAACCTTAGGTCCACCTTTCACTTAGATTTAGGTCATGCTTTAGATAGAGTTAAAGCTCCTTAGATTTAGGATCTAAAGTCACTTATTTCTCATAGGCTACGAGCATAAATCCTCGCCTCGTTGGCATTTCCACAATCTTGTGTTGATGGATTATAAGCTCTAGCAATCTAATAAAAATTCAACTCAAATAAATAAAATCTCTTCACTTTCAGATATATAAAGCCTCACCATAACATAGATTGGAGTGCTTAATAGGCTTTCTAGTATCATGAACATTCCCTACTTATTTCCATTGGTTTCTAAAATAGGTCTTTCCACATGATCTATCCCACTTGATTTTCCAAAATAATTAATCCTTTGATAATCTTAATCTTGAAATATTTGGAGATAATGATTGCCTACTTTAATCGAGAGTGTTCTTAGAAAATTTTATTTCTTAGGATGTAGTTAACTATGGAGGCTTACCTCCATAGAGAACTTAAAAACCCAGCTTAAAATAAACCCTACTTTACTTTTCCATATAAAGTAGGAGAAAAATCTCTAGTATATTCGAAGATCCATCATGCCTTAGGAGTCCTTATTAAGTGATTAGATCCATTATTGGGTGATGTCTCTATCTTTCAAGATAATACATCATACCTTAAAGTCACACCCGATCACTTCAATAATTACCCCCTACGATTTGCATGGTGTGCTCCCCACATCCAAAAATAAACACTACAGATACCTAAATTTGCTAAGTAAAGGTTCTCAAATCAAATTCCAACAAAACAAAACAACAAACACATCTTTAAAGTCTCTCCAAACAATTTACCCTATTCAACATACTTAAATTTATTGAATGTGGGTTCCAAATCAAAATCAAATCAACAACAATTCATGGAAAAATCTCTCCAAAAGAATCCCATATAGCATACCTAAATTTGTTTAATGAGAGTTCTAATTCAAAAGTCAAATCAAAATCAAACAATTCAAGACATATATCAAGGCAAAGCTTTGATTCAACTTTCTCTTTTAACAATACAGAGATACCAACCCAGTTCTCTCTCTTCCTTCTTTCAATCAGTTCATCGCTATGTCTCCTGGCAAACTGATTTTATCTTTTTCATATGGTGTGGATTTGGCCATGGATCATACCATACTCACTGGTACCCCTATCATTAAGTTCTCCTTGTATTCAAAAAATTCAAAGTCACTTGCAATGGAATAGCCCTCACTACCGTCAACCGAGAGGAAGTGGCAGAAAAGAAGCCACTTCTTCAGTTCAAGCTGTATGTTGATTCTAAGTTCCCCTCTCTAAAGAGGAAGGTTGTGGCTCCCAGGCTTGTCTCAGTGCTAGTTACGCTAGTGCCAATAGTATCAGTGCCAATAGTATAGTTTGTTGCCCTTATTACAGTTCCAGCACTGGCTAGTACCTCCTCGTTGGTTCCCCCAACTTTGAAGGGGAAGGATATCTTAGCTTCTAAGATAGTCTCCCCTACCTTTGAGGTATGTTCTAGTTCATGTTCTGCTCTGCTCACCAAGACCCAACATCACAATAAGAACCACAAGATTAAGCGACAGTATGAGCGTGAGACAAGGCAGATATATGAGGCCTCCCATGTTGCTTATGAGAGTTCCCCTCGTTAGACCTATCCATTCTTGGGTGGTAATAGTTTCCACCTCCTCTCATTCTCAGAGGGAAAGGAGGATTACTGTAGGATCGCTGCATTATCCCCAAAGCCTATAGAGTACAAGACACCAACTAGAGATAGGAGGAAGCCCTACGCTGGTCTACAGTCTTTTCTTCACCGAGTTGGTAGAGCCCATGGACGCTCAGAGTCTGATATATCACATGATCTGAAAAGCCCGATCCCTAAGAGTGTTAAGGATCAGATACATAGAAAGAGGTCCTCTGAGGCCAAGGTTATTGCCCAAGTGAGCAAGAGGAAGAGGAGGAGGGTTACCAGATAGTTAGTAGCTTCCACTTTGATGGATTTCCTTGATCGATGAGCTGCTAGAGCTGATCATTTTGACTGCATAGTCCTTAACATTACCATTAGTCATAGGAAAATCTCTAGCGGAGAGGCAACCAATGTCACCACACTACACCGCTTCGCTCACCGTCCACTTTTGCTTATTCAAGTTCAAGCATTGACAGTCTCCATCAAGTTTCACAAGCCCCCTTCTAGAGAGAGAGCTTCTCCACTGGTGATCTGGCTATAGCCCAAGGATCCCACTCCATCTACCTAACCCATTGAGGTGAGGCTGAGCTCCTCTGCTCAACCTTCCACTTCAACTATGGTGACGAAAGAGTGGAGACTCAAGAGCATCATGGTTGCTCCACCATAATAGCAGTTGGAGGATGAGAAGGAAGGAGATACCGAGATGGTCCCTGTGACAATTGAGCCAGTCAGTGAGTATACCCCACCGCTTAGAGTGTTTAGTACATTAAGTCTACCGCCGCATAATTCGTCGTCTAGCTACGTAGAGCCAAGTCGAGTAGAGGAGCATTCTTTAGAGGATATTCTAGAAGACTACCGTACTATAGTTAGAAAGATAGTCAGGAGCGATCATTCTAATCAGGAAGAGGGTAAGGTGAATTTTTGACCCCGATGAGGATGCATGTTGGATGACCTAGCAGAAGTCCACATGGTTTATACCCAAGGAAGGTGTTATAGTTGAGAAAAGTGAAACATCTCACTCAACTCAACACCTCCTCCAGTAGATCAAATAAAAGGATAATCAGATCGACAGAATGGAGAAGAAGGTAGAAGAGTTGATGGCAGTCATTCTAGCTTTGCAACTAGCCCCGATTTCCGAGACTTCCCCATGGTGGCCAGCTGTTCATACATTAGATTATCCTAAGTGCATTCCCATGACTTACGATGTCGATATCTTGCATAGGAAGGTCACCGATAGCATCTCCATACATGAAAAGGACATCAAGAAGATGGTCAAGCAGCAAGTTAAGGAAGATTAGCGCAAGCTTGGGTGAGCTCATCTATTCTAAAGGGTAGACCCTCCCTCGAGGAATTTGATGTAGTTCAATACCCTAAGGATTTTGTGCCATCATCTCTCAAGAGTTCTGATGGTAGTGGGAACCCATGGTAGTATATTACATACTTCAAGGCCAGTTGTTGCAATGCCAGTTATAGTGATGCACTTCTCTTCCAGTTATTTATTAGTAACTTAGGTAGTGTCACATTTGATTGGTATGCCAAATTACCCAATGGTTTGATGAAGATGTTTGCAAAGTTAAAGCATCTCTTCATCAAGAGATTCAAAGGAGCTTAGCAAAGGGTAACTGTAGGTGACCTCATGATAGAGAAAAGAAAATCCGATGAGTCCCTTGTTGATTACATTCTCATATGGCACAACCTGAGTATGAAATGTGAACCACAGCTATCTCAGCAGTATACTATTGAGATTCTACTTAAGAATATCCATGGCTCAATCACCTTCATGCTTAAGGGATTCACCATTAAGATATTTGAGAAGCTAATCAGCAAGGTGGCTAACCTACAAGAGGAAGCCAAGCAGTTACCGACCAATCAATCATCTAAGCCTAAGCCTCAAGATATTTGAGAAGAAGCACGGGATAGTTGTATTGTGGACAAGGGGAAACAAGCAACTAGAGCATATTTTGAGAGGCCTAAATTATAGCAGCCTCCACTGCCCCCTTTTCTTCCACTTCCTCGGCCGCTATACCGACCACTGCCACGACCATAGTAGACTATTCAATAGCAGTATCCGTATCCATAGCTAGGTAGCTACTTTCCACCTATTCCTGCTGAAAAATTAAACAAGCCATACTCATTCAAGAGGGAGGTAGCCAGGAAGATTTTTATGAATCTTTAAAGAAGCTTGATTTCTAGCTACCCGAGCTTAAGAGGCCGAAAGAAGTGGGCAAGAGCAATGATCCTAGCTATTGCACCTACCACTCCATGTTAGGTCATGTCTTAGAGGATTACATTACTTTAAAGGATTAGTTTGAGCATAGCTACAAGTAAGGAACTATAGTCATCTCTAAAGAATACTTGGTAGAACAACTTCTGATTCTTTCAAGATAAAAAAAGGTTGGGATATTTCTTTAACTCAAACATCTAAAAAGATCATTTCTAAAATCAAGAAACTTTCTCTACAGCTGCCTGATGCATATCAAACCTCCAACACCAATGAAGGTTTGCTAGTTGTGAAGGATATCTTAGGGAGGGTGGAAGCCTAGCAGCAGCAGCCTACCTCACTTGCCCAGGATAGATTCGTAATGCAACCACCGTCTAAGTCTGGCACTCCTTCTGCCGTTGCAGCTACTACCACCTCTACCAGCTCTTCTTCTACCGGCAGGAGCATTATATTTATGGATGAGGGCACCAAATCTCTCACTCCGCTTACTTGATTTCTACCATGCACCTCCACCCAAATTAAAAAAAAATAATGAGAAAAGTTGATTTCACTTACATTCTCTCTACTTCTAATGCTCCTAGTTTTATTCTTATACAAAGCTCTTTGAGCCAAAAATAATAATAGCTAAAATCATTCTGGTCCATTCCTTTCTGATTCATAGTTGGATTTTTGTTCTTTAAATCAATAGAATTCACCTCTTGAGATTGGCTTAGAGTCATCCGACTTTGAGGATCCTTTAGGAGAAGCTGTAGGTATACCTGATGAGCAGGTAGAACTTTCTACAAAATTATTCCAATAAGTCATTGAAGTCAACCTCTACAGTGGTAAAGTTCTACCTCCTCAGGTAGCATCTCAAGATAAGGGTACACAAGTCATTGGTACTAGTGAGTAGATAGTCCCTCCACAAGATGCTCCATCTATGGATATGCTTATGGAGGATCAGCCTAGAGTTGATTATAACATCCTAGCACATCTTAGAAAGTTACAAGATAAGTTAAGCATATACGATGCCCTTGTCTTGTCTAAAGAGATGAGGGAATCTCTAGTCAAAGCTTTGTTCGATGTAGAGATATGCTTAGCTCAGCTGACCACTACTGGAGAGGAAGCACACTACTCGAAGGACATCTTAGGTGTTACATTCATAAATGAAGATCATCTTCTTGGAATGATTGAACACAACCATCCTCTCTACATTACAGTGAATGTTGGACGATTCAAGCTATTTAGGGTTCTGGTTGACCCAGGTGCATTAGTCAACATTATGAGTCTAACCCTTGCTTACTTAAGGATTGACATCTCTAAACTCCAAAATGAGAGGATAATGTTGAAAGGATTCAATGAACAAGGTGAGAGGGCCTTAGGCTCCATAGTGTTGCCACTAGAGATAGATGATTGGAAGACTGAAGCCAAGTTTCATATAATATACTCAGATACTTCTTTCAATGCTTTGCTTAGGTGATTGTGGATACATGAGAATAACATGGCTCCATCTTCTTTACATTAATGCATCATGTTCCTAAGAGGTGAAATCGAATATTGTGTCAAAGGAGATCTCAAACCCTTTGTAGTTCATGAGGTCAAAATATATGAGGATGCGGCCTACTACCTCCCCCAAAATCAAAAAGTTTATTCTTGTGAACTTAGTCAAAATTCCTATGTGGGAGAAAAAGGAAAAGAAAGAAAGAAAGAAACGAAAAAAGAGAAAAGAAAAGAAAAAGAAATATAAAAGAAAGGGGAGCGAGAAATAGACTCTAGGGAGGAAGTGTATCCAAGTCCTCTTTGTGTGAAATAATTAGGCATCAATTGGGAACCTTAGCTCTAACCCCACTTTCTTCATAGAAAGTTAAGAGTTTGGTAGTTAAGGAGGCCCCTAAATCATCCACAATTGTGAAGATTTAAAGGTTCTTTCTTAGAGCATCATTCTCAAGTCAAGAAGTTGATGCAGAACTTTAGGATGATTCATATAAAGAATTAATAGAATTATCTTTTGATTGGTACTCACCTTGTGTTCTTAGTCTTGCAATAAAAGGTTTAATTCCACATACATGGTCTAAGCACAAGTCAAACTGCTTCAAAAGGCTATAGGACAATAGATACAAAATTCTCAATGAAGACTAGGCTAGGCTTTCGCACTGTTGGCCTAATCGATGATGATGATTACTGCTTAGTCATCACCAATCATTTGAAATCTGATAAGTTCTTTTCAAATCACATTAACTCTTATGAGGAGGTGTGCTTAGAAACTTCAAGTGATCTGAATGATTTCTAAGTATAGGATGCACCGCCTGAGTTTGAAGAAGAAATCAAATCAACCATGGATGAGCTCAAAGAAATTAACTTAGGAATTGAAGAAAATCCACGCCCATCATACATCATTTTCTTATTGAATGAAACTGAAACCAATGACTTAGTTAGGCTTGTTACTGAGTTTAAGGACTGCTTTGCATGGAGTTATGAAGAAATGCCTAATTGGCTCCTAACGTAGCGGTCCATAAGCTAAAAATATAACCTGATGCTAACCTTATCAAGAAAGCTCCTAGATGCTGAAATTAAACATTGAACAACTGAACATTTTTGAAGTCAAGAAACTGATAGATGAGAAAAAATACTGCTTTTAGAACCCTGATCGAAATCTATTATTATAAGGTCTTGCCTTCAGTCTTAAAAATATCGGTGCCATATACCAGGGGGCCATGACCTGAATCTTTGACGAACTCATTTATCATCAAGTTGAGTGCTACATCAATGATCTCATGGTCAAAAGTAAAGAAAAGGAAGACCACCTCTTTGACTTGAGAGTAGTTTTCAAGCAATTAAGGAAATATAATCTCAAAATGAACCCCCTGAAGTGTGCATTCAGAGTAGCTTCAGGGAAATTCCTTGGGTTTCTTGTTCGACACCATGGAATCAAAATTGATCTGGAGAAGACTAAAGTGATATTAGAAATGCCACCCCTTATAAAGTCTAACTCAATTCAGATCATTCGAAGGGAGGTTGGTATATCTAAGACACTTTATATCTAACCTATCAGGCAGATTCCAACCAATCTCAGTACTTGTCAAGAAGGATGCCAAGTGTCAACATGCCTTTGAAGATGTCAAGAAGTATCTAATGACAGTGCCACTTCTAGCTAAGCCACTTATAATCTACACTATTGCATTAGATGACTCCCTCGGTGCTTTGTTTTCCCAAGCCAAGGACGAAAGGAAAGAGAATGTGCTCTACTATCTCAGTCATCATCAAATCCCTGCTGAAGCAAATTATCCACCCATTGAGAACCATTGCCTTGCTTTAATCTTTGCATCCTAAAAGATACAACATTACATGTTTTCTCAAAAAGTCAACTTAATTTCTAAAATCAATCCACTGATTTTCATAATTTAACATCACTTTCATACCCCTCCGTGTCGTGAAAGGATAAGTACTCATGGATTTCTTAATAGCACACCCACTTTCTGCTGACTCTCTGCTTAGCGATGATCTCCTAATGAACAAATCATGAACTTAGGGGATACTAGCATTCACCTCTCAAAGATGTATTTTGATGGTGCTTCCTCTCAAGAGGAGAAGAACCATAATCTACTCTTCTAGGAAAGACAAGGGTAGAAATAGTTCTCTTAACTCCAAACCGTAATATGAAGAGATTCTCATACTATCCATTCACTCTGTGCACCAACAATAAAGATGAATATGAGGCTCGGGATTGTCAATCTAGAGTTAGCCATTTTGTTAGGCTTCTTGAACATCAACATCTTCAGGGATTCTCAACTAGTCATCAATCAACTCGGTGGATCCTATAAGGTTCTAAATCCCAAACTCCATCACTACCACAAGTACACCATGGAGTTATTGGCCCAAATTCGAAGGTTACCATCTGCATGATTCCTTGAGGAGAAAATTTCATAGCTGATGCCTTAGCCAAGCTTGCCAAAAGGATAGCATGTATGGCAGATGAGTCCATATTAATAGAGGTCCAAAATAGGCAAGTCCTACCACTTATTGATACTGAACGCATCAAAAAATACTCTCTCAAAGGGGAGGTTGCTGTTACCAAAAAGGATGAGGAGCTGGATTGGAGACAACCATTTATTTATTATGTAAATAATGATAAACTACTTTAAGAGAAGTCACAGGCATATCAGATGAAGCAAAGAACACTTTCCTATGCCCTCGTTAATGATGTCCTATACCAGCAGTCCTTCGATCATATGTGATTATGTTATTTAGACAAACACACGATGCCCATAAGAGCATGACCATCTTAGGATTATCGAGCTCACCAATCTAGTCCTAAGAAGAAAGCCAAATCAAAAGACTTGGATATTATTGGCCTACGATGATTATAGACTGCATGGACATAGCTAGGCGATGCCACCAATGTGAAGTGAATGGAGTGGACCTACACCAACCACCTAACAATCTGCATCCAACATTGGACTCGTGGCCATTCGAGTGTTAGAATCGACATAGTAGTCGATTGATCCTTCTTCTTCCAAGGGTCATCAGTTTATCTTAGCTGCTACCGACTACTTTTCTAAATGGGCGGAGGTGATTCTGCTCAGAGAGGTCAAAGCTTAGCATGTGCTCTAGTTTTTCAGGAATCATATTATATATAGATTTGGGGTACCCTGCCGGATCATATTCGATAATAGGTCTGCAATCAAGAGCACCAAAATCAATAACTTCGCTTGAGGATATAGCATAGATTGGAGATAATCTACCATTTATTATCCGAGAGCAAATGGTTTAGCAGAAGCCTTCGATAAAACTCTCATCCAAATTCTCAAAAAGACACTTGGCGATAATAAACGATGGTGGAATTAGTAGTTAGTTAAAGTTTTGTTGGCATACCGCATCACCTACAGAACTCCAACTCAGTCTACTTCTTTCTCCTTAGTGTATGGGTCTAAAGTCATTCTACCATTAGAAGTCCAACTTCCATCACTAAGGATAGTTATTGATAGCAAGATCACAACAGAGAAGAATGCCAAGTTGCGGTTAGAAGAGCTTGAAGGTTTAGAGGAGAGACACTTACGAGCACGCCAAAACCTCGAGTTGTACAAAGCTAAAATGATTCAAGCTCACAACAAGTTAGTCTTCCCTAGATTTTCAAGTTGGAGAGCTTATTTTAGTTTTAAGGATACCAATTATTGCCCATCGTAAAATGAGAAGCAAGTTTGAACCCACTTAGGAAGACCCTTTTGCCATAGAGAAAGCCTATTAAGGAGGATCATATCAACTTATGAATCACAAAAGAGAGATACTACAAATCAATTGGCTCTACCTAAAGAAATATTATTCATAAAATCATGTTTAGAAAAAATTATCATCAATGAAAATTTTATTTCAAATTCAACCTCTTCAAATTGAAAGCATTTCTATCTATGAATTTGCCATGATGTATTTGGGATAGATGTAAGTAAACCCAAGCGACATCCTATCTTTCATCAACATAACACAAAAAAAATTAAACATAAAATACAAACAAATACATATCTTTTATCTTGGGCAACTTTGAGTTAAGATAACGACCCCTATGGCCCTCGCTTAATAGCTGATCTAGGTCGGACTCAATTCACTACCTAGCTAGTCTGTCTCTCTAGTGGACTTTCTGCTTAGGGGGATGTAAGTCCCTATGCTTTCTTCTTGGCTTAACCACTGCACACTGATGAGCGTCTTGTTAATATGGTATGCCTTATTGCATCATCAATGAGCTATCTCATATTAGCTTTATTTAAGGAGATGTAAGTCCCTGTGATTTCTTCTTGAACTAGCCTTCATACGCTGACTAGGTTGAGTTTACATTTGAGGATTTGGATAAGTCCCCTAATGGCTCCTTTCCTCCTAACTACTTCAAGTTTGGGTCTAGTCCTCCTTTGGGACTCCCCTGCTAGTAGTCACTTTGCCAACAATGACAAATTGCTCTGATGATCATTTCCTTCTATGAAGATGTAAGTCTATTACGCCTACTTCTTAGATTGATCGTCACACACTAATGGGCACCTTAGGTTGGCTGGTGTTCACTATGCTGATAGCAACCCACTTGGTGGATGACACCACTCATGGCAGATGTATGTCCTTGCGCTTTCTCCTTGAGTTGGCCACCGTATGCCTGTTGGATTTCTTTTTTAGGGATCAGGATAATGCCCCTAGCGGCACCTCCCCTATGGGCACTCTATTTGGCTCACATCCTTTACTATCCCATCTAGACACTACCCGGGTTACTAATAGATTAGGGAGTCCCCATGTCCTAGTAACCACCCCTGTGGTTGGATGGTTTGTACTGTGGATGTGCAAACTCTCCCTTGGTCCAGTAAATTTGAGATAGGCCAACATTGACATAGCCCCTTCTCAATGTGGTCCCTCACACACCAACAGGGTCCACACAAATATAAATAAATAAACAAAATATATTCGCTTGTGGATAAGGAGAACACCCCCCAACAGTACCTTTTCCCAAGCAGGCATCCTATCTTTAGGGCAGTGTCAGCAAAACTCCCTATAAGAATGGTGTGACTACTCTTGAGTTGAAGTAAGATCCCCAGCACTCACTCGATAGTCACCCTAGGCCAGGTTTGATTTATTGTGCTACCAATAAGTCACCTAGGTGGTTGTTCTGCTTTGGAAGATGTAAGTCCCTACACTTTCTTTCTAGACGTGTCCTGCAGAAAGGCAACCCTTAGGTGGGATAGTCTCACCCTTTGGTTGGTAGACTGCCCTTTTGGATTGATAAGCTTGAGATAGGTCTAGGCTGACATAGCTCCTTCTTAGTAAGTTCATTGTACACCAATAGGGTCCATCAAATTAAAATGAAATTAACTCTAACTACTTTTGAGTTGAGGTAATATCGCTAGTAGCAGTCACTCAGTAGTCGCCCTAGGTCGAGTTTGATTTATTGTGCATCGAGCAAGTCACCCTAGTGATTATTTCTACTTTGGAAGATTTAAGTCTCCTATGCATTCTTTATAGCATAGTTGCACACTGAAAGGAAACCCTTAGGCCAGATAGTCTTACCCTTCAGCTGGAAGACTACCCCTTTGGACTAGTAAATCTAAGATAGGCCAAGGCCCCCATGGCTCCTTCTTAGTGGATCCATCACACATTGACAAGGCCCATATTCAATCAAACAAACTAAACATAATCAAATCAAATCAAATCAAATCCAGTGAAAGGAAATTAACTCTGACTACTTTTAAGTTGAGGTAAGATCCCCAACGGTACACACTTAGTAGTTGCCCTAGGTCAGGTTCTCTTTATTGTGCATCCAACAAGTCACCCCAGTGGTTATTTCTGCTTTGGAAGATGAAAGTATCTTGTGCTTTCAGCTTAGACCATTGCACACCGAAAGGCAACCCTTAAGTCAGATAGTCTTACATTTCAGCTAGTAGACTACCCCTTTGGATTAGTAAATCTAAGATAGGCCAAGGCCCCGTGGCTCTTTCTTAGTGGGTCCATCGCACATAAACATGGTCCATAAATCACATCAAAATTAAATCAAATAAATTCAACCAAGCTCATACCCCAAGATGGTATGCCTTTGAAACTAAAATAATTTAAATTCTTCTCCCTAGTGGAGATCATATCAAATCAAAATAAATCAAATTAAATCAAATAAAATCAAAACAAATCCAAATTCATCTCCCAGTGAAGCCAAATCACATTCCTCTCTCTAGTGGACTCAAGGCTATATCATGGTAGATATGTCCCTAAATTAAATCAAGCACTAACAAAATAAATGAAATCAATTTCAAAATTATATCCTTAATGGATCTTCCTTCCATAAATCAAACAAAGTAAAGTAAACTCGATCTTAATCCCCAGTGGATTACAGATTAGTGTCCCTAGCATATCTCCATTCCATAAATCAAATAAATTAAAGCATACTCGAAATTAATCCACAACAGATTACATATTCGTATCCCCTGTGGATTCCTCCCAAATAAATCAAGTTATATCAAACCAAATCTCAATCTCTAGGGGATTTCCCCTCTTATACCCTTGGCATAAATTAAACCCAATTCATGTGTGATCCCCCAGCAGATCTCTCTCCATGTCTTTGACATGAAGTTTTATTAAACCAAATCTTCTTGACTCTCTTATGCCCTTGGCATGAGATGAGATGCATTGCACTAAGATTGTGATTATATCTACCTCTTTTGTTTAGGTATAGACTATTTTCGTTAGCACTTACAATCTTTTGGACATTGTTGATCATCTCGGTGAACGCAAATACGTGCGATGTTCCCTTCGGTTACACCACTATTGGGAATCCTTTTGTTGACCTCCCTTTTTGGAATGAGGATTCAATCTTCCCATCATAGACCTAGGAGTCTTCTAGACACTAAGAGCTCCTTAGTCATTAGTGATTAAGTGAACACTTAACCTAAGCTTAGAGTCTTAGGAGGATTAGCCATGGAGTTTAGATCATGCCTTAAGGACTAGGGTGTCATACCTATCCTATAGCTCAATCAAATCCATGACTACTTCCTTAGCCAAAATACAATCTCAAGTTCACATATCCAATTCCAATTGAATCTATAATCAAATCTCCAATCCAAAATCAAACCCACCATAATCCATGCCTATGCCCATGATTTAATTCTATGGACTTGGCCAAATTTCCTTCAATCCAAATCAAATTCAATTTATTTTCTCAAATCAATTTAATCCTTCAATCATCACTTCAAGCCTTACCAAAATCTACAATCAAATCAATCAAGCCAAAATCAAACCTAACCTAACCCATTTAACTTGAAATATTCCAATGAGCCAAAACCCAATTGAATTAAAATCAATTGCAACCAAAGCCATAAATCAATATCCAAACTCAAAATCTAACTCAATTAGCCCAATTGCTCCATTTGACCTAAAGTGACCAATTTGATCAAATTGAACCAAACTCCAATCCAACCTAAATTGGATTGAACATACCCTTCAAATCTTCTCCATGATGATTATTGATCATCTTGGATAGCCTAACTACAATCAATTCAATTCAATCAAGCCAATTCACCTATTTAGGCTCACTTGACCCAAAGTGACCTAAATGACCTATTTGAACTAAATCTCAATCCAACCCAAATTGGATTGAACCAAACCATCCTAAACCTTCTACAATTATTGTTGATCATTATTGATTGGTCAATTGCCATCAATTGGGCCAAACCAACTCAACTTAGCCATTTAACCAAATCAACCCACTTAACCTATATGAGCCAAATTAGCCAAATCTCATCCTAAGTCAAATTAATTGAAACCAATGATCCACATCAACCTAAGATACATCCTTGAACATAACTTGACCATCAATTGAGCCAAAACCTAACCCAATTGGCCCTTTGACCCAAGTTTACCCAATTTGACCTAAAAGACCAAATTGGGTCAAATAAAAACCTAACCCAAATTGATTGCAACCAATAGCTCAAGTTCATTTCAAATTTATCATTGAACATGATCAAAGCCTTGATTGAACCTAATCAACCTACTTAGCCCAAATTGACCTAAAGGGTCAATTTGGCCTAAATCATTCATGAATTCAAATCAATTGAAATCAAAGCTTATAATCATCTTTAATTGATCAATTGAACACGAACCAATGTCTAACCTAGGCCAACATAGCAAATTTGGTCAAATTAGACAAATTGACCTATTTGACCCACATGAACTTAAATGAGTCAAATCCAATTCCAAGCCAAATTGAACCAAACCAATTGCACCAAAATCTTTTAAATACTCATTTGAACATGACTCAACCCTTGGTTTGACCAAAATTGACCAATTAGTCAACTTGACCCAACCTATCCCAATTTGACCTACATGTGTTAAATTGAGCCAAACTCACTTAAACCAAGCCCAAGACCAATGAAACTTCACATGGTCCCTTCTTAGGTCACCTTGGGTCAACCCAAATCCAACCCAACCCATAATTGACCCGAATTGACCCAAACCCAACGTGTAAAGCTTGCCAAATGGGACAAATACACCATTTGAATGGTCAAACCCACTTCCCCTCCACATTGCTGCCTCTTAGGCCTCCACCTAAGCAAGAGTGACACTAGCTCACCTGACCCAAAGGTGATTAGTTTAGCCTGAGCCAAGTGGAGGTGAGTTCACCTCTCCAAATCCATTGGCACACTTGGAAACCCAAGAACACCGACTCTGCTCTCATGGTAGCCACCTTCCATCATTCTTCCAAACAAACTGAGCCACCTCAACCACCTCCTGCCACCAACAATCGCCTGTGGTGGCGAAGCGACCACTAAAGGCCAAACCCATCTTGGTAATCCAATCCAAGGGAGGAGGGGGTATCCCCTCTCACTTCAATCCAAATCGAAGACACACACCATCAGTGGGCTCCCTTAGGTCATTTTGAAGTTGCTAGAGAGTTTCTTGAGATCCCTAAGCCTTACCTCCACCAGAAAACATCAAACTGAGATCAACTAAGATCTCATTCTGTTCAGCCTCATTAAACCTCCACCTCCTTCAAATTTACTTCACCCACACGTTCACCAAACTCCGGCGAGGTGAAATGAACTCTCTCCCAAGTGATTTAAGCACCGAAAGTACCTTCTAAACCAACTCTGTCAAGCAATCTGGCGGTGTTAGGTCCACAGAGAAACCAATGGGGAGGCATCACATAATCTTCTCAATAGAGCTTCACCTCGTTAAGGAAAATCTACCTTGGTCGATTTATCGTCAGTCTTCAACTCCGACGGGATACTATTCCATTTAACCTAGATTTCTTAAAAAATTTTGGGCCTTTTTGAAGAAAATGTTGATGTTATGCGAATCCAACTGTTAGATCCCCTAAGATTTCGATTGTGAAGGTGTGGGATCAATCCCGAGCCAATCCGAGCTCCGACGAGCTCGAATTGGCCGGAGGAAGGCGGACGATGTCCATCTGCTATCGTGCAAGAGATGATAGATCATCCACTGCCTATTCCATGTGATTGGAATGGATGGCCTTGATCTTCCTCTTAGATTAATTCTATTTTATTCCATAAGAATTGTGAGTTTAATCTCCACCGTCCGATCTTAGATCGAATGGCAGGAATGAAAGCACGTCCGCTGTCAGCCACGTCAGTGCTGACTTGGATGGTTTTAAGTAACCAATCCCACGGTGCCACATGAAAAGTGAGCCACTTCAGTGATCCATGTGGCGTAGACAGGATTAGGCTTAATTAGGCGTTAATTATCATTTTTAATGGCTAAAACTTTGAGAAATCCTAACTAATTGTAGAAAAATGAAAAATATATAAATAAATACTCATTTTAAAGGTAAAATAGGGAAGATTTTAATAAAAATAATGCCAATTAATTTTGAATAGTAATTAAATCTTAATTAGGGTTTAAATGTATACCTAATTAGCTTAATTAAACCCTAATTACTTGGGCCATTCTTTAAAGAGAACTAAATCATAAGAATATGCTTTAGAAAATGGCTTAAAGTAGGGATAAATGAGGGTAACCCTCTTTCTTTTCTTTATAACACTTAGATGTTAAGTGTAAATCAAATGAAACCAAGCAAAATATAAACTAAAATTTGCAAACTACTTAAACAACTTAAAGTGAAATCAACCTTGATGATTAAACTAAACTTTCCAAATTTAGAAAATCATAACTATAATGCTTAGTAAGACATACCACATCAAGCCTTAGCACACACATTAGAATTAAGCCACCACTTCTAGTCCTAAGTTAGGACGGTGTATGTGTGATGTATGTTTCTTGTTGTGATGAAATGTTTTAGACTAGATGGTAGGGTGTATGCTTTAAAGACTGGATGTTAGGCCGTGATTAGCCTAATCATATTTTCTGCAGAGAATTATGCTAAAGGGGCTGCTGTAAAAATAAATATAAATTCTTTGCTTGAAGGTTTCTTAAGCCCCAAAGCATAATCCAAGTTAGGACATGGGGGATTGGATACCTATGTGCAGGGTGGAAAGTCCTAATTATGATACAACTGCTTAGGATTATATGTATATTTAACTAACTTTTATTTTGCAGGTGTAATTAGATTTACTTTTCCTACATAAATATAATTTTTGCAATAAGAATTAGGATTAGTGCTATGGGGATTAAGATGAGCAGTGGCTAGAAGGCTTAGTCCTATGATGCTCTATGATACCTTTGGAGCAAATCAAATCAAATGAAGAAAGAAGACATAAAGAAATGAAGATCCCATAACATGTATTCATTTCTAATTGTAATTTTTTTTTATGTTCCAGGATGTATAAGGGTAGAGCTCAGCTAACTATCTTTTCTTATTTTGGGGTGTACGACAGAACCCGACCGCACCAGCCTCTTATTCTTTTACATTATTTTATAAAATTTGATGGATGTTATGCATAGATTGCGCAATAGAATTGAATGATTTTCATAGTTTTCATTATGATTGATGTTTTAATGTGTGGTCTGGATGTGGTAGGCTCTTAGAATAAAAACTAAATTTTCTACCCCAACTAATCACTCATAATTAAATTTTAAACAACTCACAATCTCATCATAAATTCTAGGCTCTAAACAAGATAATTAAAAGATTTAACAATCTTTTAGCTATATGGTTGTATGTCTCACATTATGCATGCATATTCCTTCTTCCTTGAATATGAGGGATCTCGACTTACACAATAGGGGAATACTTGACCTATGAGGGCATCCATTATGGTGGACAACACCCTCTTCGTAGATTTAGCTAACAATTAATTTCATCATGCATGTAGGAAATAAAAATCCCAAAGCCTTTGTCCAAAATATTATGTCAATTTGAAATAAAATTTGTAATGATTTGCCTTTGTAGACTAAGTCATATGCTTATATCACTCATGCTCTAGTCTCTTAGAGAGTGGGTTTAGGACTTTAGTTTCTTTCTAATTAAATAACAAGCCTAACCATCTTACAATTTCATAAGACTGAACTACAAGGTGCTGACTCGTAGAAGGTGTTAGTTAGCGGCCACTCCAGGCGGTGGTAGGTCCAAAAGTTGGATGATTTATTCTCTCTTATGGAGGTAAACCATTATGTCCATCCTTCACTTAGATTTAAGTTGTGCTTTAGCTTGTGCTAAAGCTCTCTAGATTTAGGATCTGAGGTAGCTATTTCATTTGGGTTACAAGCATAAATCCTTGCCTCTTAGAAATTTCACAATCTTGTGTTGATGGATTATAAGCTCTAGTAATATAATAAAAATTCAGTTCAAATAAAAAAAATCTCTTCACTTTCAAATATATAAAGCCTCACCATAGGATAGATTAGAATGCTCACTATGCTTCCTAGTATCATGAGCATTTTCTACTTATTTCCTTTGGCTTCCAAAATAAGTCTTTCCATTTGATCTATCTCACTTGATTTTCCAAAATAATCAATCATTTGATAGTTTTAACCTTGAAATCTTTGGATATAATGGTTACTTACTTTAATCAAGAGTTTTCTTAGAAAATTTCATTTCCTAGGTTATAATTAATTATGGAGGCTTGCCTCCATAGGGAACTTAAGAACCCGATGTAAAATAAACCCTACTTTACTTTTCCATGTAAAGTAGGAGAAAAATCTCTAGTATATTTGAAGACCCATTATGCCTTAGGAGTTCTTATTAGATGATTAGGTCTATTGTAGGGTGATATTTCTATCTTTCAAGATAGTACATCATATCTTAATGTCACACCCGATCACTTCAATAAGTATCCCCTATGATCTGTATGGTATCCACCCCATATCCAAACACAAACACTACATATATGAAATAGGATTAAATTGGGTTTCGGTTGGATTGATTTGAGGTTTAGTTTTGGCTAAGGGGATAGGCATAGGTTTAGTGTAGGCCATAGGGTAGGTTGGTCTTCTTAATCCTAAGGCATAGCATAAACCCATGGTATACCATCCTAAGTCTCTAGACTTAGCTTTAGTGTTCACCTAATCACTATAAGTGTCTAATGACTAAGGGGTTCTAATGTCTAGAAGTCTCTTAAGTCTAGGATAGGATGAGTCAATCCCCACTCCAAAAGTGAGGTTAATAATCATAAAGTATTTTTCTTAGAAAAAGATATTGAAAATAAGTGGATGAGGTATTTTGATAAACTTTTCAATGAAGGATCTAAAAATATGATTGATTTTAGCAACCTTAATACCCTAAACAAAAATAGAGACTATATTTTTATTATCATATTAGTAAATTTGAAGTTAGAGAAAAAGCTTTAAAGAAAATCAAATGTGGAAAAATAATAGGACCTGATGATATTCCAATAGAAGTATGGAAATGTTTAGGAGATTGAGAAATTTCTTGGCTTACAAATCTTTTTAATATTTTTTTTAAGACTAAAAGGATGCTAGATGAGTAGAGAAAGAGTTTGTTGATTCATATATTTAAAAATAAATGTGATGCATACGAGTGTGCAAATTATAGGTTATGATGTAACACAAAAGTTTCTCACAATCAGTTTGTTTCATGCTAGGTAGATCTACTATGGATATTATACATTGGTTAAGAGGTTTGATGGAAAAGCATGGAGAAAGTAAGGAGAATCTACATATGATATTTGTTGATTCAGAGAAAGCTTATGATAAAGTTTTAAGAGATGTTCTTTGGAGAGTTCTAGAAAAGAAAGGAGTTAATATTGGTTATATTCAAGTCATTAAGGATATGTATACTATAGTTGTTACTTGTGTCCAAACACAAGGAGGATTGACAAAATATTTTTGTATTTTAGATGGATTACATCAAGGATAAGCTTTAAGCTTTTATATTTTTTACTTTAGTTATGGATGTTCTTTCTAGGCATTTACAGGAAGATGTGCCTTGGTGTATGCTTTTTGCTGATGACATTCTTCTAGTTAATAAGACTAGAGAGGGAGTCTGAGAGAAACTTGAATTATGGAGGTCAACCTTATAGTCTAAAGGTATTCATTTAAGTAGATCTAAAACTGAATATATGGAGTGTAATTTTAGTTATAGAAGTTTTAGTGGTAGTGTTGTGCGTTGGGTGAACAAGTCATTAAAAAGAGTGAGAGATTTAGATATCTAGGCTCTAATGTTCAAAATTATGGTGAAATAGAAGGAGATGTTATGAGTAGAATTCAACTTGGATGGTTGAAGTAGAGGAATGCATCTGGCCTATTTTGAGATAGAAAAGTACCACTTAAATTTAAGGGAAAATTTTATAAGATGGTGGTAAAACCTACAATGATTTATGGTGCAGAATGTTGGCCAATAAAAGAGAAGCATAAGACTAAGTTAAGTGTTTCAGAGATGAGGATGCTCAGGTGGATGAGTGGCTTTACTCTTAGAGATAAAATGTGAAATGAGTATGTTCGAAAAAAAAGTTGGAGTAGCTCCAGTGGAAAATATGATTAGAGAGAGTCGCCTTAGATGGTTGGCCACATAAAATGTTGGTCGTCTGATGATCCAGTTAGGAGAGTAGAAGCATTAGATTTGTCTTATGCTAAGAAAGGTAGAGGTAGACCTAAAAAGACTTAGTTAAGATGTGTAAAAAATGACCTTAGTATACTTGAATTAAATGAGAATTTGATACATAATAGGTTACAATGGAGAAGAAGGAATCATGTAGGCAAACCCACATAGTGCGATAAAGGCTTGTTGTTGTTGTTTAATTTTAATAGTGGGGCAATTTAATTTTATGGAGCACTTTGGTAATTTTTGATAATTTTTCTTCAACTTTTTCAATTTTTCTAATTTTAATTATAGGTTCAATAGAAACATTAAAATTTTACCTAAATAATCTTCTCTTAAATGAACAAAGAAATGATCTTAAGTCATCTAAAAGTGAATTTATAACTCGGTTTTATATTTAAATTGATTTGGGCTTAATTGGACCATAGTTAACCATGGCCCAAACGTCATCCACATAACTCCAAAATGATCTTGAGTTATATAGAGCTCAAAAGAAAGTTGTTTCATTACTTAATTTTAATTTTGGGCAATTTAATTTTGAGGAGCATTTTGCTAATTTTTAGCAATTTTTATTCAATTTGTTCAAATCAATCTTCATAGTTTAATGATAGGTTCAATAGGATGATTAATATTTTATCTAAATAACCTTCTCTTAAATGATCTGAGAAATAATCTCAAGTCATTGAGAAGTGAGTTTATAACTCAATTTTATATTTAAATTGAAATGGGAGTAATTGGACCATAATTGACGATGATCTCAACCTCATCATAATGACTCCAAAATAGTCTTGAGTTTTATTAGGCTCAATAGAAGGTTATTTAGATCATTAATTTTAAGTTTGGGCAATTTAATTTTGAGAAGCATTTTTGATAATTTTTGTTTAATTTTTTCAGATCAATCTTCCCATGTTTAATGATAGGCTTAAGAGAGAGATTAAGATTTTATGTAGGCTATGTTTACCTCATTCTAAAAATAAAAGGGGCATTTACGTACACAATCCCCCTATTCTTCTATATTTACAAATTAACCACCTTCAATCTTAATTTTTCAAATTAACTTTAAAATATTAAAATTCATAACAAAAGCTCAACCTAAATTTTTTAATTTTTGTACAATTCTTAAAGATTTGATCGTGGCACAAGTAAATACATGAGTCTGGTAGTTCAAAAAAACAGAGAGGTTGGTTAAATTTTAAATACACATATATTAGGTGGTTGATTTGAAAATTTCCCAAAATAAAATCAAAAATTTAAGGAGTGATATTAGATTGGTGTGATTAAGAAACTATAGGAATACTGTTATTAGTTTTTGGTGGAAGGCATTTCATTTGGCAAATTTCTTACAATCCTAAAAGTCATGCCCAAGCAAATCACAATGAGAGTAGATAATTAGCTTATTTTCAAGAGTCTTTACAGGAAGCCCTTCTCTTAAGAATAAATCTGAATAACAACTGAGATGCATGGCACATCAATCTCTATAATGACTAATTATTTCATAATATTAACATCATAGTTAAGGGATTACCAAATGAAAAAATCCAAAAAAAAGCATGGCTTTGTCAATTAAATGAGCTCATAAATGTGAGAAAACTATCCAAACATAGACATATGATTCACTTGAAAATCAATTGCTTAGTTTTAGAATTTCTATCATTTTTTAAAATTTTCCTATCACTTTTACTACTCTTTCAATTATGGTAAGTAGTGTTGGTTGCAAGGTCGTTTTTTGTTTTTCTCTTCTTCTTCTTTTCTTCTTTTTTTTTTTTTTTTTGGCTTATCTCATCTTCCTCAGCCTTAGAAATCCAACCATCACATATGATTCCTCATAATATGCACATGTTTACCATTGCATCATAAATTTCTTTCTTTAAATTACTTTTGCTAGTGATGAAATTAAAAAGGGATTAGGGGTTGTTATCACCCTCTTAAACTTAAGAAAAAGCGTATTTAGTTATAGTATGAAAACTTTTTCTTTAAACTCTCTTGTAATTATATATATTATAAAAGTTTTGTCCTTCTCTAAATATGAGGTCGTTGCTTTCACACTTTCATATTTGAAATTTAAATTTTACCCCAAATTATTAAATTGGCCTCAAATGTTCATATTATGCCAACGAACCAACGCATCATATTATATGAAGTGTTTTTTAAACTTTATTCATATTCCTGTTGTGTATGTATAGTGCATCTATTAGGTTTACTAAAAGCATGCTATAAAGCCAACATGTTAATAATGTCGTGTTAATTCTGCTATATTGTAGAATATACTCTATATATTGCAGAGAGATTTTTATGGAGATGAACAAACTATTAGGTAAGTGAATTCTATATTGAGATCAGCTAGTGAATATTTAATTTATCGAAGGTCATAAATAGGAAACAAACATTTGATCTTCACTTGAGAAAGAAAGAATATGCCTCCAAAATTAGGACTCTGATTATGACAATTACACTAAAAATACTGATGTAAATTATGGAGGAGTTGCACATTTAATGTAAAGCTTTCACTAATTTTAAATAAGAATTTTTAAAGTAAAATCAGACTTTATATAAGAGAAAAAACAATTAATGGTTGAATTAAAGAGAAAAAACAAACAAAGCTGAATAATAAGTTGAATTAAACCATGCAAAATAAAACAAAAAAAGTTAAGGGCCAACATCTAACCTAATGATGACATCAAAGATGAGCAGAAAAGGACTCAACTCATATTTATGATAACCCATAATGTTATTATTATGTATAATATGATAATTCCATTTCCAAATATGAAATTTTTCTATTTGTTCTTCTCTTGCTTTAAATTTGATAGCTTGCTCAAGCTTACGCACTCCAGGTTTCTCCTAAAAGTATATTATGGTTATTATTTTATTTAGTGTTGTATAATTAATCATTACATGTGTGAATAAAATTCTAAATACTTCAGCCGTCAAGTGTCCTTGTTCAGAAATTTTTACTTCAATCGGATGCAAGTAACATAAAAAACCTCTAATGTTTTATATAGAAATCATCTCCACTTCAAAGTTTAGAAAAGCTGCCATTTTTCTATTCCTCCACAGCTCGCAATTACTATCCATAAATGATATTCCTTCAACTACTTGAGAAGTGTGTTTATATATATATATATATATATATTAAATCGTTAAATATAATAATAATCTTTAAAGATATAGGTATTCAAATAAATTGTTAAGCATTGTTACCTTGTTTTTTTTAATATTTCAAACATCAAAAAATATGTCAATAAAATATTCTTAACAATAATATATATATATATATATATATATATATATATATATATATATATATATATATATATATATATATATATATATATATATATATATATATATATATATATATCATAATTCTTAATATTTTAGTATGGAGTAAAAAGTTGATAAAAAAATCTATCATAATTCTTGTCACTACAATCACATAAAATATTTTAAAATAAATTATTAAAGTTTAATTTTTATTTTATTTTTTTTAGTTATTTATGTAACATAATTTATTTGGGACTAATAAGAGAATAGCTTAAATGCAAGATCCTTATTTAAGTTAAACAAGATGTAAAGATAAATGATAAAAAGATGTGTAAGATCAAAAAATAATTGGTTTATATCAGTGTCAAATTAAACAAAGATTGCCATATCAAAATTTTGTAATTTTTTTTTAATTTTTTTTTTATAATTTTTTTATTTTAAATTTTTATTTTGCAGTCTAAATACTAATGAGTTGTAATTTGTTATATAAGAAAATTGCATCTAGTTTCTTATATTAAGGTGATAGGTTGAAGAAATCTACCAATCCAACTTATTTTAATTATATATATTCTTTTTTTTTTCAATTTTAGAAAAACTAAATATAAAAAGTTATCAACAAATATTCAAGAATTTCAACATGCATATATATAAAAGAAATTACAAATTGTGAATAAGAATATAAAAAAAATTATGTGTAACTTAATTTAATCATACATATATAAATTAAAGAATCATAAATCTACAAGAGATTTTATAAAATTAAAAAAAAAAAATAATTTGTAAAGCACATACTTGATTGACTACAGAATGTTTATATAAAAATTTAATATAAATATATTAATTGTATATACGTGATTAATATAAATATAAATGTTTCATAGAAACGTTTTATACAAATATCGATTATATAAATATAAATATTTTATATAAAGTTTTTTAATAAATTAAGTCAGTTAAATAGAGCGGTGTCTTTTCAAGTGAAGATTAAGCCTAAAAAAATTATGTATTTATATAATATAATTTGTGTGAGAAATTTTAGACATTCCATAAAATTTTAACTAGAATATATCTCAAAACCAATAGATTTGATTTTACATAAATACAATATACGAATAATCAATCAAAATTTATTTCACATTTATTTCAATGAAAGTCTAAAAACTTTGCAATATATTTGGGTTAATTTTTTACATGAATAATCAAGCATTGTAGTAATTGATATAAACAATAAGATAAAGTACATTTAAACTGTATTTGAAACAAATTATGAATATTGAAAATGAGAAATCAATAGATTAATAGATTTCTATATTCAGATTTAGTTAAAAAAAATTAATAAAGAAAATAATATATGCCTATAATAATAATTAAATTTGTCTGTAAGAATTAATAAAATGTAGAAAGAAATTATCTTTGATTAAAACTGATGAACAAGAGATATTTAACCATCTATGATCACGCAATCAAATTGAATCACATGGTAGAAAAAATGACAAAATAAAAATGTTGTGGTAAGGGTAGAAGAAATAATTGTTAGGAAGATGGAATAGATCGAAATTGTTCACTGCCAATTGCTAAAATATGTAAGAAGTAGAAATAGTGGCATGAAGAAGGGTAAGATTTAGTTTATAATTTGGGCTTTTCTGTTCCAAAATATAACAGTTAAGTTACAAATAATTCAAAATATTTATAGCAATTATGCATCATTTATTATTAATCCTTTCCAAGTTATTATAAAAATTTTTAAGGGGCTATTTGGTTGGAATATAAAGTAAAGTAAAATAAAATAAATATAGGGGTTTTGAAATTTTTGGTATTTGGTTGGAATACAAAGTAAAATAAAAGTAAAGTAAATGCATTTGAAATTCACTCATTAGTTATATTTTGGTGTATTTGAAATTCATTCAAATTAGGCGAATTCCAAATACACTGACCAATGCATTTGAAATTCACTCCTTAATTACTCTCAACCAAACAACTGTAAAGTAATCATTTTACATTGCATTCTTTTTACATTGCATTCATTTTTCAACCAACTAAACAACCCCTAATAGATTTAATGATATTTTATGTTTCCAATTCCTTCAAAGACATTTTAAATCAATATATTTATAAAAAAATATTGTAGAAACATTTTTTTAATTGCATAAAATCACTATATTTAACAGCCAAAATAAAATTTAGCATGCACCGTTATATGTGAGATTAAAGTTTAATTACTTCAGAATTAATAAGATAGGTGAAAGGCCGGAATGACATCGAGTAAAAACGGTGAACAATTTTGTTTCAAATAATGGCTTGAATTAAATCATTAATTAATATTTATTAATATGATTGAAATCATCAAATAAAATAAAATAAAAGGCTAGGATTTCACATTGAAAGAAATACAAGTCACCGTGAATTTTAAAATAGTTAATGGAAACTTATTAATTATTTATAATTAAGGTCATTAATTGATTTTTAGAATTGACTCTTATATATTATATGACTAGGATTAAAAACATCAAATCAAATTTAATATAAAATGAAAAATTAAGATTTACTAATAAAAGAAATACAATTACTTTTTAATAATAGTATATATATATATATATATATATATATATATATATATATATATATATAAATTAAGTTAAAATTAAAATTAGTTATGAATAGTTATTATCCAGATTATTTAAAGTCAAATTTATATTATTAAATAAAATAATTTTTTTTTTTGTTAATATATGTATATATATAAGTAATTATCTAAATATTATATGGGTTATAATACGAGGATTGAGTTATGTTAAAATTATATTTATTATAATAAACTTAAATGATAGCAGCCATCAAATCTAAGAAAATAAATAAATAAATAAATTTGCTTTTTCTGTTTAATTATTGGATGTTTAATTTATTTTTTTTAGATGTCAAAAACTATCAAAAATACTTAATCTAGTATATGCATTAACGCCTTCAAATTGAATAGACTTATTTCGATTTATATAAACATTAAGCCCGTAATAAAGTAGCTGTTGGGAATAAAATTCAAATTAAAGTTTCAACCTATCTCACTGAAACTCAGAATTTTCGTGCCTCCTCGTTCGCTGCCTCGTGCCGCTCGCCTCATCCTTCTGTCGCGTCAAATTAAGGAAAAATAATAATAAAATGAAACTGACTCTTAATTCATTCCCCTGAGCACTTCACGATAAAACACCTCATCCTCTCTACCTAAACAATCCGGCGTCTCACCCAGAATTCCTCATCTCCACGCGTAATTCCCGTAATCCTACCTAGCATCTCGCCGCCGACGACTATCCGTCACTCCCGACCACCAAGACTGCCGTTCCTCTTCCTCTTCTCGATCTCCACACACCTACAGCTGCAACCTCCACCTCCTTTCAAGCCAGAACCCGCAGCTCCTGCGAATAGCCAAGCCGATCTTCCCAAGGTCTCTCTCCGTCTGTAACTCACATCCCTCGCCTTTTTTGTTCTCCCTCGTCATGTTCTCCACATGAGAACTCATTCTCAATTCCCTCTCTTCCAAGAAAATCCTATCCCGCATGCACCTTCCCCTCTTAACAACACCTGCACACTCTAACCGCACTTGCCACTTCCCTCGTCCCTCTTCCTCCCTACCCTATAATAAGAGAAGATGATTTGTGTGGGGCCCATCATAATTCAAGGCTAAACAAAAAGACAGATAAAATCACTTCGTAAGAGGCTAAATTTTAAATTAGGCATGATTATTAATTTAATTGGATAATTAGATAGTTAAAAAAAATTTTAAAATAGGCATGCTCAGTATTTCTAGGATGATTTTTTTTTCAGAGGGGGCATAATAAAATAATGAATAATTTACTTTTATATAAAATTAAAAATCAAAGCATCTTATATAACAAAATAAAGAAATCAAACTTTGCAATAACATAATTTTTTTTTACATTACATATCATTTATAACTTCTCCAATTGTATTTTGAAAGCGTTGTTAATCAATTCATTATCAACACTCTTAAATACATCTTTTTCAATATATGTAATAAGATAATCATTCATCTAATAATCTCTCATTCTAGCGATTTTTTCGATCTTCATTCGGAAAATGCTCTTCTTGATTCTTGTAGCGAAATATCAAAGCAAGTTTTATTAGCAAATATACAAGGGATAAATATCATTTTTTTTCTACTAACTTTTGTGCAAGTTCTCCAATTCCCTTCAACTTCAAAAATGAATCATTGGATTTCATGTTAATAATCTAATTCTCAAGTTGACTATCTAAAATAATAATATCAAAGCTTGAGAAGTCTGTGGGATAAAACTTTGCCAAACATATCAAATTTTTTTTATCAAAAGCTGAGAAAAATCACATGGATTCAAGCATGCCACATATAAGAGTAATTCAGTATTGGCCTCATCAAATCTGTTGTTAAGCTCCTGAAGTTGCATATCAATAACAGAATAAAATAACTCAACTTGATAATAGTATAAATTTGTGATTCCTTGAGCATATCTTCTTGATCTTCCACGTATAATAAATCTTTCACTCATATTTGGCACAAGTATATCATTTTTCTCACAAAATGCATGAACTTCTTCAAATAAAATGTTCCAACCATCATCCCTCATATTTTGTAGTTTTTGTTTTGACACCTTAACCAAAGTCATGACATTTATAATATCTTGATCTTTTTTTTGTAAAACTTGAGATAACTCATTTGTGATTCCTAATATGGATTTCATCAAGTGCAGATTGAAAACAAACTCAAAACATTGAATTAAATGAGCATTTGCTTCACCTCTTTGTTCCCTGTTTAAACCATCTTCTACAATTATATCAAGAACATCTATAATAGATCCAAACAAATTAAGTATATTTATCAATGTAGCATAATGTGATCCCCAACGCGTATCTCCAGCTTGTTGAAGAGTTATTTCTTGATTTAAACTTCTGCCATCTTGTAGTTCTCCACTCCTTATTTGCTCAATAACTTTGTTTAATTGTCTTTCAAATAAAACTTCTCTCCTTTTGCAAGAACTTCCAACAATATTTATCAAATTAGATACATTATTAAAAAATATAGCAATCAATATATGATTCCAGCTAGTGCTAATTGTAATTGATGAGCAAAATAGTGGTAATAAATTTGAATTATTTTCTTTCAAGATTAAAGCTTTTAATCCATGAAACTCACCACGCATGTTGCTAGCCCCATGATAACCTTGATCACGTATTCGCGATATACTCAATCCATGCTTTGAGAAAAGTGCCTCAATAGCACATTTAAGTGTTGGAGCACTTGTTTCACCAACATGTACAATATCAAGGAAACACTCAACAATGCAACCTCTCTTATCAACATAACGAATCACAATAGCCACTTGTTCTTTCATTGATACATTACGAGATTCATCTAAAAGAACTGCAAATAACTCATTACTCAAATCATTGATAATAGTATTTGAAGTCTCAATAGCAGTTGCATGTGTAATATCCTTCTGAATTTGAAGAGCAGTTAACTTATTATTTCCTGGAGCATTTTCAAGGATAACCTTATTAATACTTTCATTATGCTCAACCAAAAAGTGCAGAAATTCAAGAAAATTTTCTTGATTTTCAGAATCCTCTGATTCATCATGACCAAAAAAGCTGGCTTAAAAAAAGCATACACAATCAATTGACATATAATTGTTACGTAATCCCTTCATTTTGATCGAATATATTTTCCATAAGAAAATGCAATGTGTTGATCCTGATTCATTAAATCTTCACATTTTCTTCGAGCAATATTATGGGCAACTTGGCCAATATGAACTTCAAATCTTTCTTTTTTTTCCAATTTTTAAATCCCTTATTATCAAAACTATCACCACTTGCTTGTTCACCAATATCGATAAAGATAACAAAATAAATAATATGCTGCATATTTTGCAATACTGTACTCTAACCAACCTTTATATTCATCAAATCATTTTGGATTAAACCTGCGCAATTTATTTCCGATTTGTGTTTGAGAAAATTCATGATCACGAGGTTGACATGACCCTTTTTGAAGATATGCTCTTCTAACTCTATCACAGTCATTGGGATGATACTCTGAAATTTTTTTTCTTAATCCAGGATCTGCTACAATATCTTCTACGTTGAATTCTGTGTGCACTTGTTTAGATTTTGTATTACTACTTTCACCAATAATAAGATGTGAATAACTGGACTCATCTTATTCAATCTTTCTTTAAAATATATCCATCTCTAATTAAAAGAAACGATTAAAATCTTGATGTAAAGTCTTAAAGATTAATATGCATAAAAAATGAGAAGACATGCTTTTGAACATATTTCAAAAAATAAAATAAAGGCACACTTTCGGCCTTTTCTAAAAAAATAATTTCTCAAAATAAAAGCACATAGTCGGCCTGTACCTAAAAAATAAATCAATAGTATTTTTAATAAAGACACACCATTTTATTAAGAAATAATAAATCAATAAATTTTCAAAAAAGGTACACTTTCGCCTTTATTAAATAAAAATATTCACATACCTTAATTAATTGTGAAGAGAGAAATATTTCAATGTTACGTTCTTCTAAAATCATAAAACATAAAGTATATAAGTAATTATTAAATATACAAAAAAAATAATTATTAGTACCCATGCAAGGTTTGTGTGTAATTTATCCTTAAGACTCAACTTCCCAAAAAAAAACATCAATTCGATCTCAGATTCTCTAATCACTTTGCCACACAAGTAACGGGATGTGGGAATACAAAATGATGTAATAGGGTTTTGAGTGCTTAACTATTAGTACCCATGAACTAATTGCATACATTTTAATCGCCTTTTAAAAACAACAATTATCCAATTAAAAATTCACCATTGTACACTTGCGTAAGTTGAAAAGAAACAATGAATGACAGTTAATATTTTCATAAACATAACACAAAATAAAGCTTAAGTTGATTCATCTAAATAGAAATTTAACTTTAATTTTCCATATGCAATTCTTTGATAAACTAAATATTAACACACAAATCAGAACAAGAACAAATCAACTCAAACTCTCAATCATAATAGCAATATTTCTCAGCTATATGCAAGAAAGATTAAGCACAAAAAACATCAGCATCATTATCCACCACTTAGAGTAATAGAAATGCAAAAAAAAATAAAGAATAAAAGAAAGAAAGAAAGAAACGGCTTTCCTTCATTTGCATATCTATGCAATATTGGCCTGCAAAAAAATAGTGTTCCAGTGAAATAAAAATCTTGTGGCTCTCTCTATGGTATTTTTTAAAATGCATCAATATCCATGTTTTGCCGAACTTGTTTGTTAAAAAAAACAAAGATTAATATATAGTTCTATCATCTATGATAGTGTTTTTATCGATTTTTTAGCCTCAAACAATTTTAGGGTTGAAACCGCATGCCCATGTTTTATTGCAGAGTTGAAACTGTTGAGCACAAATGTAACACAAAATTAATGGATGCATAATAAGTGTAACGATGAGCTCTATTAGTATTCCAGACACGAAAAGCTACAAATCGAAATTCAAAAGATACAATCATACAAAGGCGACAAAATGAGAAAGAAATAAAAAAGAGAGATGTTCTTTAGTTTACCTCTCAAACTCCTTCACGAATCATGGCCTCACGGAGTCACGGGATTCAGAGAAGCAGAATAGAAAAAAAAAAGAATAAAACGCAAGGAATGAATGGGCGGAGGAGGGAGGGAGGAAAGACGCTCGCTTGTGAACGAGGGTTTGGAAATAGGGTTCCTAATCACTAGCGTGTCGCTGTGTGGTGGTGGGGCGCCACGTGCCCCCAGCTCGCATATATATATAAACTATAAAATTAAATAATAGAGGTTGACTAAATATTACATCATTGATTTAATGTCTATTACATTGGATCAATAGAGTTGATGGCTAACACAAGATGACTAAAGGGGAAACTATTAAAAAAAAACTTAAATTGTGTTTCCTCTAAAATTACAATAACTAAGAAGATAAGGTTGGGGTTTAATATAAGCTAATATATTAGTCATGTATGCAATTATGGATAAAATATACTTTAAACTATTATACCAATCAAAATCATTACAAAATTGATGTTAGATGTTCCAATTCTAGTTAATACGATTAAAAAATCTTAGTGTGGATAATGTATTGCATTAAATTCAGAGTAATTAAAGTAATTTAACTTCTCTTGGGTATTTCTTCTTGTGTAATAAGATAAATGGTGATGGTATTCTTATAATAGTTTATATGCATAAAAAAATAACAATATATATATATATATATATATATATATATATATATATATATATATATATATATATATATATATATATATATATATATATATATATATATATATATATAATAGTCTATTTATGCTTAATTAATGTTAAGATGTGTTTTTTTAGTAAATTTTGATATTTTTGACAAAAAAAAAATATTTGAAAGGAAAAGGAAGAACCTTCAAGTTTTAAGGTTTAGCACCTAGGCACAGTACAAGGCAGTATCACAATGTTGGAATGAAGAAAATTAAGTGGTGAGATAATAAAGATGTCACCTAGGCTATGGATGACCAACGCTGCAGCACAATTGAAGAATAAATTTAGATCTTAAGATAGTAAGTAAGGCGCTTAGACATTGCATGGAGAAGCACCATGAAGCTTGAAAGAGTCTAAAGAAGCCTAAAAGTTATTGAAAGGCATTAAGTAAGACATGTTGAATGACTAACATCATGGTGCCAAATTTCTTCTAATTTGCAGGTTAAATATACTAATATCAATACCTGGCCATTAGAAAGGTAATTCCACATTGCTAAGGACCTATGAAATTTTTTAGCTTGAAGATAGTAAGCAGAGCGCTTAGCTAAAGGCTCAATACTATGGCACTAAATTAACACAATTGAAATAGTAAGATAGTAACTAGAATGCTTAGGCACTAGAAGATCAATGCCCCGATGCCAAAACACTAGCACCCACTACATAAACCTTGAATTCGTAGTGTCATGGCGCTATGACTCTACTTATCAGTGTCGAGTAGTTTCAACGATTAGTTTAGGGAGCTTTTATGGTACTTCGAGGGAGTTAACTGGGAGAACATGGGGAAACTGATAAGAGGGTGCTCTACTTATAAATTGCATCCATTTGCATTGAAAAAAGTTTTAGCAAATGTGTGAGTGTCATATGTGTTAATATGTGTAATACCATTTGGAGAGTGAGACTCTAAGTGAAGAGTGTTAGAGTGCTCTTCATTATTCTATTCATAATTTATGAATGTTATTTGTATTGAAGATTAAAGAAGGAGAAGATCCTTTAGAAGGGGATTCAAACTAGGAGGCAAAAGACAAAAATTAAGAAGAACTTAAAAGACCCTATTCGATTATATACTTCTTTACTTTTTTTATTATCTTAAATGTTCTCAAACATTTATGTTAATCCAATATTCTCTTCTCTCTACAATATGAGTAACTAAATTATTAATGCTATGAATTTATGATTATCTTTGTGTAATATTGTCATGTGAGTTTAATACGTAAAAAAAACTATTTGTGCTATAATGATTATTATTGTTATACTTTTTTCAAAATATCATTTACTTGTGATGTAGCCAATTCTAATGATAAAATATAATGTGAACTAGAGTCCTAGTGGAATAATTTGGAAAAGTAGACAAGTGTTTTAAATATAGATAAACATATGATATTTATGGATTTACAATTATATGGATAGGTGATTATAATGTAATCACTTATTTTAGTTTATATATAAGAATATAACTTAATAATTATAGTGATATGGTCTTTTTGATCTAATAATTGATTAAAATATAAAAATGCTATTGATTGACAACTAGGGATATCAAAAAAAGCTCATTGTTCACGAATAGCTCATGTTCGATTGGTTAAGTAGCTCGTCTTCGAATTATTCATTAAGCAACTAAGCTGAACATGAACAAAAATTTTAAGCTCGATTTATAAACGAGCCGAACACAAACAATCCTTTGTTCGTTCTTGTTCAGCTCGATTTAGCTCGAAATAAATAAATAAATAAATATAATTAATTATATAAATTTTATATAAAATATAATTTATATAATTTAATATTTTTTAAATTTATATTTATTTAGATAATTAAATTAGTTAATAAAATTTTAAATCAAATAAGTTTAGATATATAATAATGAACTATAAGTAATTCTATGGTTATGATAAAATCATAGCCATTAGATTTTTGATCAATGGCTAAGATTTAAACCCTTCCAAACCCTACTTATATATAATCCCCATGACTCACGAGCCCTAACACGTGGTCGCTTACATCGATTTGGCTTCATTTGCCCTAATCCCATAAGTCAGTCACTTTCTCCTCTTTTGGCATTCTGGGAGTTATGAGTCTTGTGAGTTGCAATGTTGCTATTTACAACAAGTGCCAAATCTCCTACTAAGATTTCTGGTTTTCGAGGGTTTGGTATCGACCATTACTTTCTTCTTTTTATCAGATTTCCTCTTGGGACTCAATTGACTTTGCATTTAACATCATTCTCTTCACCCTTCTCCCTCATAATTTATAGATTTTTGTTTAATGTGTAGTTTTTTTTTAATCTATGAAGTAATTAATATAACGTGATTATTTTTGTTTCATGATAAAAGTAGAAATGCTCTTAAAGCTTCTAGGGTTTGATGCTTTGGTGTTTGATTTGTAGTTGAGAGTGTGCATCTAGATGTTGATTTGTTTATTGTGCCTGGGGTTTTCAAAATCCTGTTTAATTATTTTATGTAGGATTGTAAGCTTTTGAATCTTCAAGGAAGCTTTTCAAAATTTCATTACTTCTACTTTTCTTTGTTTGATTTGTAAATTTAAAATGTGAGAAATAGAACTTGATGCCTTTATTATATATTTCCATCTTATGGTATTGAAATGCTTGATGTGCTTTTTCCCTGTAGGCTTCTTGAAAGCTCAATTTTATGTAAATGCTTGTGAATCTCCATGGAAGGTTTTTGAAATTTCTATACTTCTAGAGCTTGTGGATTTTGGTGTTTAATATGTAGATGGAGATGTAAAAAAAGAGCTTGATGTCTTTAGTATCTACCTCCATCTTATGTTGTCAAGATGCTTGATGTTTTATTTTCTATAGGCTTTTTAAAATTATTGTAAAAGCAGGCTCTGATTTAGGGCAACATATAGTGATGTAAATTCTTAATTTGTGTTCAGTTTTATTATTTTTATTCAATGCTATGATGACCTTGCATTATCTAACTATGTTATGATGGTATCATGTTGAGTTGGTGATTGTGTTATTCTATTTTGGTATGCTTTCTGGTATAAATTTAAAGAAGTTCATATGAAATAATTGAAGGACAAAAGGTAACTGTTTGGAGAGTCTTTTGTGCATTTTCATCATCACATGCCATTTGAATTTCCTATTTAGTGTCAGTTTGATAGTTATTGATGGAAAGAAAATTTTAGATTAGGTATTATTATTATTTTGTTGATTATTCTTAAAATTTATTCCTATAAATATAGATTTAATGATTATAAATTCTATTCTCAAATTTGATTTATTATTGGCTACTATAATGATAGCAATATGTGAAAAAAAAGGTGGCATTGCAATGTATTCCTATAAACATTGATAATTTATTATTTGCTTGTTTAGTTAGCTTTTTTATCTTGAAATATTCAATGCACTAATGATATCGTGAAGCTCGTGTTGAACACTTCTTATAGTATTATTTTATCATAAATGGCATAAATGACTTGTTTATGCTTTTCATCTATAAGAAATATAATGTTTTACAGACTACGAAAACTATTTTTAGTTAGTTTTAATTCATATTTTTATTCTTTTATTTAGTTTATTATCATGACAACCTTGAACTTTTCTCAAAGTGCATTATGTGCTAATGATATAACTATAAAAGTGGAAAATAGTAATGAAAATATGAATGTTTCTATAGAACCAATTGGATTAGAGGCACCATTAGTTTTGATTACAAACACAAAACTCCCATAGAAGAAGGGTGGGAAGAGAAAATCTATAGTTTGAGAATATTTCATTGAAACTACATTAATATTGAAAGAAGTTTCTACACATTCTTTATAATGTATTGTTGTCATACAAAATTTCATAAATCTAAAATAGGCACTACTTCATAGCTACTGAGGCATGACAAAGAATATGAGAAAATTAAAACAAGGAATAAACAATTTATTGATTCTCTGACAAAAGACAAATTATTAAATTTCATGTCTTATGAAGCCAATACAGAAATTAACATTCCTATGTTTTATGACCCAAAAAATTATTATCAGCTTCAAATTACAGAAATTATTACAAAAATGATTATTATGCATAAGTACATCTTTATGATTGTTGAGCATATGTAGTTCAGCATTTTATTGAAGGTCTTGTATCCAATTATGAGAGGGTCTATAGAAACACTATAAAGAATGACTGCATGAAAGTTTATAAATCTGAGAAAGATAAGTTTAGAACATCCATCGATGAATCATGAAAATTGCATAAGCGAATCATTAGTTTTATTGAGCTCGAGCCATAATATACTGGTACTTTTATTTGTGATGCTATATGTGATTATTTATTGGATTGGAATCTTTAGGATAAAGTGTCTACTATCACATTAGACGATGCTAGCAATAATGACATCGTTGCTAATGCTCTTAAAGCTAATCTTCAATCTAGAGGAAAGTTACATTTTTAGGACATTTTTTTCTTATAGATTTTGTGCTCACATCTTGAATATCATGGTTCAAGATGGACAAAAAGAGGTTCAGAAAATAACTCATAAAATTAGAGAGTTAGTAAAATATCTCAAAATTTCTCTAGCAAGATTACATAAATTTGTAGAAGTGGCGAAGAAATTAGGAATTTTCGCTTCAAAAGGCCTATCTATTAATGTTCCAACACGTTGGAACTCCACTTACTTAATGCTTTATTTTGCTTTTCTTTATCACAATGTTTTGATGCATTATGCTACTCGAGATAGCAATTATAGGTGGTTGCCTCAAGATTTTTAATGGCTTAAGTATGAATAAATAATATAATTTCTTGATGTTTTTTATAATGTTACTAAAATGATTTTTTGTTGTTCTTATCCCACCATAAATATTTTTCTTCTGATAGTCATGCATGTGAAGAAGTTGCTATTGGAGAAATGCAACTCATTTGATGCATAGATAAAGCAAATGACAGTTGTCATGAAAACCTAATTTGATAAGTGCTGGGGTGAATGCAATTTACCTATGTCTATTGCAACTGTGCTAGATCCTCACTTAAAGATAAAGTTTATCAATTTTTCTTTTCCTAAATTATACTCTTCTACTAAATTAGATCTAAGATTAAGATTGTTGAGGATGTTATTTGGGAAATATATAATCAATATGCAGTTGATGTTTCTACTAGTTCAGTTAGTGCTTCAGAATCGTCACATACACCAAATGATGCGTCTTTCTCATCCAGTAGTTTTGATTGCATGCTTGGGTTGACTGATTTTGTTGTAGTTCCAGGTTCTATTCAACCCTCAAAATCTGACTTGCAAATCTATTTAGAGGAAGGTTTATACATGTGTTGTAATCAATTTGAAGTTCTTGATTGGTGAAAGATAAATGCTCTAAAGTATCCATGCCTATCCAAGATGGCTAAGGACATCTTAACAATTCCTATAACAATAATTGCATCCAAATTTTCATTCAGTACCGGTGGTAGAGTTTGTGATGATTACAGGAGCTCTTCATCCTCAAAGATGGTTAATGCACTTGTTTGTGCATCTAGTTGGATTAGAGGTCATCAAAATAATATTAAGAACCCACTAATAAGAAATAATTTTAAGTTATTATATTTTATTAACTCTGGAAGTTTAATGTTCATATTAGTCACCTTATATACTTTTCTAATTAATCATTTGTTTATTTTAGCAAGAGTTAATGGAAGAAGAAAACTTACATGTGACTTTTTCAGATTTTAAAAGCTTGAAATGAAGGATTAGTTGGTGACTTACTCTGATCGTATCTTCATAGCCATATGAATATAGGATGGTTTTAGTTATTATTCTAATTTGTTATTATTTGGTATTGTTGATTATTATAGTTTAATATTTTTGCTTGCTATCATTTACTAGTTTAATACTATATTTATATCTCGTTGAATGTTATGGTTTATCTTGCATTTATATTATTATATACTATTGAATTTTGTGGTTTAATATTGTTATAATTATGCTATTGTATTTCTCTTCAACAATTTTAAAAGTTATAGATATTGTACTTGATGTTATGCTAAATGTTGTGAATTAGTGGGCTATAATGATAATAATATTTTTTACAAGAGATGCAACTTAACTTTGTAATTTGGCTGCTTATATAATAGATAATACACTTGATTTAACTTTAGGATTAAGAGTTTTTCTTACTTTTTGTTCTTTTGGTTGGCTATCTAATTTGGTTTTGCTACTTCTGCACTATATCTCTATTGCTTAATTTTTCTATATTATTGCAATAGTCAATAGATCATCACTTATAATAGATAATACACTTGGTTTAATCTGGGGATTATAAGCTTTTCTTGCTTTTTATTCTTCTAGTTGGTTATCTTATTCGATTTTGCCTACTACTTCTACACTATATCTTTATTGTTGGTTTCTGTTGGCTCATTTACTATTGGTTTAATTTTTTGCTGCTTGGTTTGATGGTTTCTTAGCCGTCCAACCCCGTCCTAGACTTCGAGCCCATTTTTAATGTTTTGAAATATATATTTTGCTGATTTTATGTTTTTTTAAGTATTTATAAGCAACCAACAAGCTATGAATGCTTCAATGACTGTTTAGTTTAATCTTTATATCATTTTTTTTAAGTTTACTAATATATGATGAAGTGCAATTATGGATTTTGAAGAGTAAAGACAAAATGCCTAATTCAAATCTTGAAGTATATGAAATGTTTATTTTTATTTGTGTAAATGTATAAAATATAATGTAATTGTTAATTAGTTTATAAATTATATCTTGTTATACTTGTAAAAGTATAAAAGTGTAAATATTTATAATTTATTGTATTTAAAATTTGATTTATTATTTATTATGTAAATGTGTAAAACATTCAAAATTCAAAATTTATTATTTGATTTGTAATTATGTAAAAATTATCATTTGATTGATGAAATTGATGAAAGCATTAAAAAAATTGAATTAAATTTATTATTATTATTACCAATTGTGATTGTATGATTTTAGAGCATGAGATTATGAAATGCAATTTTTTTAAAATTGTTAAAATATATTATTTTAAAAATATAAAAATGAGCTATTTCGAGCCGAACACGAGCTGTTAACGAACACAAATATCTTTTTGAGCCGAATATGAATAGTGAGATCATGAGCCATTTCGAACACGAGCCAATTTCAACTCTTTGAACACCCTAAACACGGACGTAGTCTCAGCTCACTCAAGTTCGGCTCGTTTACACCCCTATTGACAACTATAAAAAAAATTAAACTCACAATTACACGTTATATAATAATAATAAATATATCATATATTTAGAGCATGTTTTATAAAAATTAGAAAAAAAATCATATTTTCATTCATATATGTTATAATTTTTGGTAATTTAAACTTTTTTTGCATTTTTTTACTTGGATAAAAATCAGCTTAATATAAGATTAGTAATTAAATTAATTTGAAATTTTGTAAAAGATCCTCATGGTAACACCACTCTACTAATCATTATATTACTTGAATGACAAGTGCACTTGCGTAAATCATTTTTCTCTATAAAATTGTTTGTATTATTATTGGAAAATTTATTAAAAGTTTACATTAAGATAATATTAATCTAATTAAACTATTTTTAATTTAGCTCATTTGTGTTAACTTTATTTAGTGAACTTGTGTTTTGAACTTATAATTATGTGTTGTTACTTTTCATAAGCTTATGTTTAACTATTGTATGTATAGTATTAAAAGTGTAAAATTATCATTGTTAAACTTAGAAATTGAAAGAAGTTGTAAGAATTTTAGGAAAGAGGAAAAATCAGCTTAAAAATTTTTAAATGGCTAACCAAGAAGAAGTAGAACATTATAGACCTTTTAGGGATTATGATACACTTTTAGTAGATAGAGTGCATCGAAACATTAATAAACTTATAATACAAGTTAATAATTATGAGTCAAAACCTTAAATAATTCTAAGGGCATAAAATTCTCTGTTTGAAAGTTCACCAATAGAAAATTCTAACATGCATATAACCAATTTCTTAGAAATTTATGCAACCTATAAGTATAATAGAGTTAGTGGTGATGCCATTAAACTTAAGTTATTTCCATTTTTAGTTAGAGATTGATTGCTTAGGAAAAATGCCTTTGTACACCTCTATGCCATCTTTTTAGGATGTTCGGAGAGTTCATTCTTCATGAGGCAGATTGATATATATATATATATATATATATATATATATATATATATATATATATATATATATATATATATATATATATATATATATATATATATATATATATATATATATATATATATATATTCAACAAGATTTTCCCTAACATTATATTAAGATTTAGGTTTTACTTCCTATGAATGCAAGCATTCATACTTAATTACCCTTCTTACCGTAGTAAGAGAACACCTTCGATTAAGGTTGGAAATATACATATCTCTCTGATATGAATCGGTGTCTAGAGGTGTGATGTGAATGACTATTTAAGGAAAAGAGGATGGTAGTCCTGATCAAGATCCCATGACTCTGTCATATCAGGATTGTCGTTATTCCAATCTACCAACATCAGAAGCTAGTAGTTGTAATGTCTAGCGAGCCCAATTAGCAGTCATGGGTTGCCTCATCTCTGATATCCTGAGTAGACTAGAAGTGTTTTGTAGGTTAGTGAATTAAGGGTAAAATTAATTTATAAGTTTATCTAATAATTCAATAAAATTTTCTTTATAGATATATGCAGGGCTTACATCCATTGGAATGCCAAAATTATAGGTAGAGTTTGCATAGTGAATAGATGACTGGGCTTACCTCTCTTTGGAGTGCCAAATAGAGTTTAAATGTTTGCATGGAGAACATATGGATTGGGCTTATCTCTCTTTGGAGTGACAATAGGGTTTAGAGATTTACATGTCAAACATATGGATTGGACTTACATTTCATTAGGATGCTAGTGGGGCTTAGTGTTCGCATAGTGAATATACGGATTGGACTTACATCCCTTTGGAATACAGTAGAGTTTAGGAGTATGCATGGGGGAAAATATTGATTCGAGTTACATCCCTTTGAAATTCCAGTAGGGTTTAGAGGTTCACATGATGAACATACAAATTGGACTTGCATCCCTTCAGAATGCCAATATGGTTCTAGATGTTCGCATGGTGAACATATAGATTGGGCATACCTCATTTTGGAGTGTCAGATAGATTTTAGATGTTCACATGGAGAACATATAAATTGGGCTTACCTCTCTTTGGAGTTCCAGATAGGTTTTAAATGTTTGCATGACGAGCATATATATTAAGCTTACCTCTCTTTGGAGTGTCAGTAGATTTAGGTGTTTGCATAGAAAATGAAAAGCTTGGACTTACATCCCTTTGGAATCCCAATAGGGGCATAGATGTCTGGATAGCAAACAAAAAAATTGGACTTACATCCCTTTGGAATGCCATAAATTATAGGGAAGTTCACATGGAGAACATAGGATTGGGCTTACATCCATTAGGAAGCTAGTTATATTTTAGAAGTTTGCATGATGAAAATATAGATTGGGCTGTTGACCTCACTTTTGAAGTGAGGATTGACTCATCCTTCTTTAGACTTAGGAATCTTTTAGGAACTTGAATTTCCATAGTCATAAGACACTTCAAATAATTAAGGGAACACTAAACTCAAGCCCAAAGACTTAAGAATCCATACCCCGAACTTAGGTCATACCCTAGCGAAAATAGGTTCTACCCATCCTATGACCTAAAACCAAAACCCATGCTTGTCCACCCTTCCAAAACCAAGCTCATGCTAACATAATTAACCCTAATTGGATCTTGTTTCATATCCAAGCTTTAATCCAAATTAGCTTAAGTCCTAACTTAAGCTCATCCCACCATGGATCCACCCCATGATCAAAGCCTATTCAATTGAAATTGATCCAATCAATTTTCACAAAAGCACTCCAACCATTCAAACTTCTATTTCAAACTCTTTCAAAATCCACAATCAAGCCAATTGAACTAAGCCAAGCAAATCAACCCAAATTAGTCCACTTGACCCAACAGGTCTAAATGAGCCAAAATCCAATTAAATCTAAATTAATTACAATCAAAGACATCAATCAATCCTGAACCCATCATTAAACTCAATTCAACCTAATTTTACCTAATCCAACTCAATTAACCCATTTGGTCCACTTGACCCAAAGTGGCCTAAAGGACCAATTTGATCCAAACCCCAATCCAACCCAAATTAGATTGAACAAATCCATCCAATCTCCTCTACAATGATTGTTGATCATCCTTGATTGACCAATTGTAAGCAATTGAGTCAAACATATCCAATTTGATCACTTGACCCAAGGTGACCCATTTAACTCATATGGGACAAAATGAACCAAATCTCATTCTAACTTCAATTGATTGAAATCAATGACTCCACTCAATCTTAAATTTAGCATTGAACATGACTCAACCACCAATTAAACCAAACCAAGTCAACTTGGGCTCTTGTCCTAAGTTGGCCCATTTGACCTAAAGGGCCAATTTGGGCCAAATCAAATCCTAAACCTAATTGATTGAAATCGATATCTCTAATCAATCACAAATTGATTATTGAACATGATCCAACCTTTAATTGAACTCAATTTGATCAAATCAACTCAATTGACCCACTTAGCCCAAATATACATAAAGGGTCAAATTGAACTAAATCATTCACAAATCCAAATTAATTCAAGCCAACACCTACAATCATTCTCAAATGATCAATTGAACCTAAACCAACCCTTCACCCAACCCAATTTGGCCAATTTGACCAAATTGGTCAACTTAACCCATTTGATCTATATGAACCCATATGAGCTAAATTCAAATACACCTAAAATCAAATCAAACCAATTGAACCAAAACATTCCAAATGATCATTTGAACACACCCAAACCTTCAGTTTGACCCAATTTGACTAATTGGTCAACCTAACCCAATTGGAATCCATTTGACCAATGTGGGTCAAATTGAACCAAACCCATTCAAACCAAGCCCAAACCAAACCTAACTTGACATGACTCATCCTTGGGTCACTATGGGTTAGCCTAAGTGGACCCAACCCATGGTGAACCTGATTTGGGTCAAAACCCATGAACCAACCCACCCAAATGGGGCAAAATCCCCATTTAGATTGTCTCACCTACTCACCAACCCATGACAGCCAACTTTAGCTCATTTTGGACACTAGGACCACTAACCCAACCTGACCCAAGGCTGTTGGATTCAGCCTTGGGTCATGAGAGGGTGAGCTTATCCTTAACCCACCATTGGTTCACTTGGAGGAGGAGGTACACACCATGCCAGCCCTTGAGACTGCCTCAGCCTCTCAAGACCCTCCACCTCAGCAATCCACTACCATCTCTGGCCACCTACCCCGGCTAGACAACTGCCAAAGGCTGAGCCAATCTCAACCCTTGGTTCACTTAGGGAGGAGAGTATACTCCTACCCATCCATTCAAACTTTACACAGAGCTTCCTTAGGTGATTCTGAGTAGTCTTAGAGCCTTCCTCGATCCCCTAGTGCACCCCATCACCGTTGCACCAATATCCATTCAAACCCAAGCCCTCTATCCGTCCAACCTCACTCAAGCCCCACCAAACTTCAATTAACTTATCCCACACCTTCCTCAAGTTTTGGCGAGTCAAAATGAATCAATTCCCGATCGATTCGAGCACTAAAGAACACTCCTAGACCAACTCCGGTGACTATTGTGACAGCATTTGGTCCACATAGCTATCGACGGGGAAGGAACCCATGAGCTTCTCAACAGGGCTTCATCTCTTTAAAATGAAGCTACCTCAATCGTTGGACAACCGGTCTTGAGCTCCAGCGAGAAAAATTCTGGAAAACTGAAAAATAGTCTGTAGGCATTGGTATTTTATTAAAATTTTTTTGATCTCATGTGATTTCCATTGTAGGATCTTCTTAGATCTCTTTCACACACATTTTTGGAGTCAATCCCGACGTCCCATAAGCTTCGATGAGCTCAGATCGAGCTAAGGATGGCGGACGGTGTCCGTCTTCCGTCACTCGAAGGATCATCCGCTATCCGTTCTGCATGATTAGAAGTGATAGCCATGATTTAATCCATTAGGAAACTCAATTTAATTCTTTAGATATCACGAGATTAATCCCCGCTATCATATCCAAGATTAGATGGCGTGGACGAAACTGCATCCACCGCCATGGATTCAGCCGCCATGGGGGATGATTTAAGTGGCCGATCCCACAGCGTCACATGGAAAGTGGCCACGTCAGCTCCCACGTGGTGCAGATGGGTTAGGAGATTAATTAGGGATTAAAAATGTGATTCATTATCCTTAACTTTAAAAATTCATAACTAATTATAGAAAAATCTTAAAAAATAAGTAAACCCATTTTGGAAAGGCTAAAGTGATTGGAATTTAATAAAAATAAAATTTTTAATGTTTTAATAATGAATAGTGCTTAATTAGGGTTTGAATTTTTTTTAATTACCTTAATTTAGCATTAATTACTTGGCCAATTGGTCTCAAATTAGATGTGTTGGTTAAACCTCCTTCTTCTCTTTACAATAATTAGGTGGTAAGTGAATATCAAATGAAGCAAAGTAAAATGTAAATTAAAATCCACAAATCCTCCTAATAACTTGAAATGAAACCACCTTTCTTATTTAAATTAAATAATTCCAAACTTAGATAATTATCATTCTAAAGCCTAGCTAAGACATACCACACTAAGTCTAAGCACACACATTAGAATGCTAAGTCACCACTTCTAGCTCTAAGTTAGGATGGTGTATGGTGTGATGTTGTTTTTATTTTATGATGTAATATTTTAGACTAGATGTTAGAACTAGTATGCGTAGACTGGATGATAGATCATTATTAGCATAATATTTTTTCTATAGGGGATTATGCTAAAGGGGTTGCTAAAAATAAAATAATATAATATATCTTTCTTATAAGTTGCTTATACCCCCTTTGCATAATCCAGACTAAGATAGGTGGGCTTGGTTATCCATGTGCAGGGTGCTAAGTCCAAATTTATAGAATACAATTGCTTGGGTTTGAATGATTATTTAGCTAACATCTATTTTGTAGGTGTTGTTAAATTTTTATTTTCAAGTATGTAATTTTGCAATAGAAATTAGGCTTAGTGCTATGAGTTTAGGATGAGTAGTGGCTAGAAGGCAAAGTTTGGGAGGCCTAATGAAGCCTTGGAACAAAACCAAACCAAAGAATGAAAGAAGATCAGAGAATAAAAACCCCCATAGTATTCAATCAATTATAATTGCAATATTCTTTTGTAATCTGGGTTGTATAAGGATAGAGCTCGGCTACCCAACTTCTTTTATTTTTTGGGGTGTACAGTGGTACCCGGCCGTACCGGCCTCTTATGCTTTCATAAAATCTATGAATATTTGATTGTTGTGTTTATCTTGTATAATAGCAATTGCATGTTCTTCATAGGTTTTTTAAGCTTGATGATTGAATGTGTGGCCAGGATGCGGTAGACTCTTTAAAATAAAATTAATTTTTCTACCCCCATTAAACAACTCATAACTAAATTTCAAATACAACTCACAACCTCACTCTAAAGCTTATATTATAATAAAGATAATTAAAAGATTTAGCAACCCCTTAGCTGAATGATGTATGTGACAACAATCATGCATATCATCTTATTTTGCTCTTGAATAGGGAGGGTCTCCATTCTTGCATGATAGTGGAATGCTTGACCTGTGAGGGCATCCCTTGTAGTGGAGAACACCTCCTCCTACTGATTTAGCCAATAACTATATTTCATTATGCACATAGGCATAATTATTCTAAGCCTTTGTCCAAATGAATGTGTCAAAAATGATATAAAAATTTGTAAATTTTGTATTTAGTTTTTAAGTCATTATTTCATACCAGTCATGATCTAGCTTCTTAAGGAGTGAGTTTAGGACTCTAGTCTCTTTCTCAATTAAATAACAACTTAGCCATCTTGTAAATTATATAAGACTAGCTTACATGATTTTAAAGCGTTGGAGGGGTTAGCTGGCGACAACTCCAGGTGGTTGTAAGTCCAGAAGAGTCAGATTAGTTTATCCTCTCTTATGGAGATAAAATATTACATTCCCCTTTCTATGTAGTCTTAGGTCATGCTTTAACTTATGTTAAAGTATCTTAGATTTAGGATACGAGGTTATTTATTTCCTTCAGGCCACGAGTATAAGTCTTCTCCTCTTAGGCATGTCCATAATCTTCAATTAATGGACAATAAGCCCTAACATTCTAATAAAATTTCAACTTACACCTAAATAAACTCTCTCATTCAAATATATAAAGCCTTATTATAGAATAGATTGGAGTACTCACAAGGCTTCCTAGTATCATGAGTGCTCCCTATTTATCTTATCTTGGATTCCCAAAATAAGTCTTCCAAGTTAAACTTTCCCACTTGATCCTTTTAAATATCCAATTTATTGATAGTCTAGCTTTGAATTCTTTGGAGATTTTATTGATTACTTTAATCAAGAGTTTTCTTAAGAAGTTCATACTCCCTAAGATGTAATTAACTATGGAGGCTTGCCTCCATAAGGAATTAAAGAACCTGACATAAAATAAACCCTGGTTTACTTGTTCATGTAAAGTAAGGGAAATATCTCTGGTATATACGAAGACCTATCATACCTTAGGAGTCCTTATTAGGTGATTAAATCCATTGTAGGGTGATATTTCCATCATTCAAGATAGTACATCATCCCTCAATGTCATACCTGATCACTTCAATAAGTATCCCCTAAGATCTACATGGCATCCCAACGACTCCGAATTAAAACACCACATGGGCTTACAACTCTTTGGAATGCCAGTTATATTTTTTTAAGTTCACATAACGAACATATAGGTTGGGATTACATCCCTTTGGAATGTTAGTTATATTTTAGAAGTTCGCATGGATAACATAGAGATTGGGCTTACATCCCTTTGAAATGCCAATAGGTTTAGGTGTTTGCATAGCAAATGAAAAGATTGGACTCACATCCCTTTGTAATATAAAAATTAGAAATATTTGATGGTGAATGAATAAATTGGGCATACATCCCTCGAAAATTCCATTAGATTTATAGGGGTGTTCACATAGTGAACATAAAGGTGTATGATTTATGTATTTTATTTTTAGGGAACCATTCCTCAGTGTTGTATAAGCAGTGCTGTAGTACTAGAGATTTAGCGCCATGGAACTGGAAAGTTTGTGCTTCAGTGTCTAAAGCTTAGCGCCTCGGCTTGGGCGAGTCAGCACCCAAGTGTCATTAGGCAGAAACATAAGTCTCAAAATCAGAGAGGGCAGTGCTTCAGTAATGTAAAGCTAACGATGCAATGCTGTAAACCTAGCACCACAGTGTTGAGGTGTCATAAAGAATAACAAAAAGAAGGTTGACTATTTGACTAGCATCAAAGTGCTGCCAAAGTGGGACTATGGAGCTAGTTAAAAAACCATTCAAAAGTTGATAGATTGCCAGACACATTTAACATAAAATGAAAGAACTTTTGAGTGCTCCATCAATGTTTGATGTGCTTTCTAGATTTAATCAATTACATAATTAATGGTAATAAATATCAATAAATGCTCTTTTTGACCAACACAATAACCGTCTTGACCGACTCACTGGTGCCTAGATGCTGCATGTGGAGCGCTATGGTGCTGGCTCCATATTTCATAAATTGATAGGCCAGGGCCTTGGTACTGCAGAAGTAGCACCATGATGCTAGGTCTAGCCTATAAATAGAACCCCGAGGCTACCAAAATTTTTATTCTAAAGCCTTTGTTCTTTCAAGAGTTCTTGCATCTTAGCTTTTCATCACCCTAGAACAATATAAGGGCATGAATAGGGCATCCTTAAGAGATGCTGGAAAATTCATCAATGTGGATGTGACAGGGTGGTACTAGCATGCACACATTAGCAAGCACCTCATACCGGAGATGAACTTTCATAATTCAGGTGGGAGCATGGAGAGAGTCATCAATGAACGAGGCTGGGAGCATCTCTCCTATGGCAATGCCACTTTCATCACCCCCATTATGAGAGAGTACTTCGCCAACATGAAGGATCACAAGGATAACCATGTTTTTGTATAGGGGAAATGGGTATGTTTTGATAGTACTTTCATTAAAGCATAATATAATTTATAAAATTTTGCATATGATCAATATCTTTCCTACTACAATAATAACCCCAATTTTGTTTAAATTTTTAGTTTCCCAACTATTAAAAATTTAAATGTCTAGTGGAAATAGTTGGAGAAAAAATATTATTACTTTTTCAGTTCACCAGCTAACAGCCGAAGCTAAAGCTTGGTATTATTTTATTTTCACCGAACTAATGCTCACCAGTAACATTAGTGAGGTAATTAAGGATATAACCATTTTCAATTATGTGATTCAAAAGGGTTTTACCATAGATGTAGGAAAGATTATTTATAATTCAATTTATAAAATGCTTAAAGGTAGTACTACCCTAGGGTATGCTCACCTTTCTCTCATTTATTCTTTATGTGTTGCGGCCGGTGTGTTTGGGAACCTGGATGAAGAAGTCCTTATACAAATGGCTCCCCTGACTAAAAGAACGATTGAAGGGTTTCAATCAAAAATGAAAGTAGGAGAAAGCTCATGCGCTCCTCAGTCCAGATCTAAATCCTTCTAGATGTTAACTGAGCAACTCTAAATCCTTCTAGATGTTAACTGAGCAACTCTAGAATATTAGAGGAGAAGTCTCAAAGTTAAGACAAAGGGTGAGCAAAAGCAACTAGAGGTAGCAGAAACTGGAAAAAAAATTTGATTATCATATGGGTCAGCAATAGCTACAAATTTCTTACATTAATGAGTTCAGCTCAACATTCACTTAAATATTTAAAATTTGTAACTTTAATGCTACCCCGAGTGTTTCTTTTTCTATAACACCTCCTAATCTCCCTTATGTTCGCACCCTTTTAGAGCCATAAAGAAGAAGAGGAGGATGATAACTATGACTACTAGGATAATCTTTTCCCCCTTTTGTATTTTTATTTTATTTGTATTTATATATCACTTCTTTTTTGCACCATTGTAATTTGATTTAGCCCATTTTTGTAATAAAATTTTCATTCACATTATTTATGTACTAGCTATCTCCTAAACTTAATTATAACTTATATATTTATTATAAATTAAAATTTTAATTGAATAAAATTTCAAACTTAACAAGCTAGACTGAACTGATAGTGTGTCAACATTGAAAAGTTAGTGCCTTAACAATGGGAATCCAACATCTCTGGGCTAGATGGTGGGACTTAGAAAAATCAAAGAAGACAACACCTAGGTGCTAGCAAAGTAGCATTGCAGCACTATTATAGCACCTTAGCGCTGTTATGATAGTGTTGCGGTGCTACAAGTAGAGACATTGTCCTTATGACATGAGAAGGCAGTGCTGTGACACCAAGATTCAGCATCATAGCACTTGGAAGTGGATATTTTGACTTTACACTCTGAGAAGGTAGTGTTGGGTATCAGTGTTGCGATGTTACAAGTTATAAGACTATTATAAAGCAATTTTTTATGTGATTTGATAATTTTTAGAAATTTTGATAGCATAATGACTTAGCAATGCTAGGTTTTAAAAAATTTTAGTGCAAAAATGCACTTTTCTCCCTTATTTTGGATTCTAGATTAATAAAAGGAGGGGTTTTTATCTTGTGCTGGAACCAAGTTTGATGGCAGAGGTCTTGAAGTTTTAAAATTGAATTTTAATGAATTAAAACCTTTAGTCTTAATTTTGGTAGTATTTTATCTTGGAAATGCCTAAAATTTTGTATTTAATGCTATCACATTCTTCTCCCTTGCTCCAAATCTAAGATGATGAGAAGATTTTATTTCACTTGGATCCAAGAGCAATATTGAAATTCTTCAAGATTTTCCTATAGAGTGAGGAATTGTATAAAGAGGTTTTCATTTGGAGTCTTATTTGGAATCTTGTCTTACACAAAAGAGTGTGTGTAGTAGAGAGAAGCGAGTTCATAGTGAGAGGGAAGAGAGTGTGAGGAAGAAGAAGAAGAAGAAGAAGGGTCATCCCTTCTCTTTTTATAGGAGTCGGTTCTACTGCTCCTACTCTCCTATCAACCATTCCGACTCTCCTAACAACTCCAACTCTCACCTATGGATAGTTGTCACTATCGAGGATGGCTATTGGTGGGAGTGGCTGGTGTTTTCTGGACACTTTAAACATAGGGGCTGTGGAGCCAATGCCTAGGTGATGGGTTTGTTGTGCTGCAGCGATTGAGTTAGGATGCTCATTTATTTCATTATTATTTATTTATTTTTTGGTTGCAAATAAGTTGCTACCTAATAAATGTGTCATGTCAATTAGAAATGATGCATTCGTTGCTTTCTCCTTCATTTATTAATGATTATATTCAAAAATATAAAAGCAAAAAAGAGTATAATGTCCAAGAAGTCAATAATCATAATATTCATGTATCATGTAACAATAAGAGATAGTAGCTAAAAGAATTTAGTTATAGGTAATTAGTCTAAATTTCTTTAATACAAATAGAAGAAATATGAGCTCGATAAACCATAATAGTCTCTCTCATGTATCATGAAGATCTTTGAAAGCTAATTTTTTGGTCATGGACAAATGAAGAGAAAACCTGCTCGAGTTCAGACACTTAAGCATTCATGAGTAATATTATTCTATAGCTATGATAACCTGTCTCACCATGGACCTTCTCTCTAATAAATATTACCTTCTCTGTAACTCTCTCAATTTAGCTGATTTATTAAGAATATTGATCTGCGCACTATAGAGTTATCTCTGGTATGATCTTAAAGCCTTGAGGCTATGCTTGAGATCTTGAAAAACTAGAGAGGCTTGGTGTGAAGTAGTGTTAAAAAAATTCTCTGGATCAGTGAGTGTGTTTGATAAGAGCTCCTGTTAAGTAGTAAATAGTGAGAATAATCCAAACTTAATATCTTGACATAAATACTTCTAAAGTTGTAACTCTTATGCTTTAAGTCTTAAAGTGGCAGTACAATATAGTAAAGAGTTCGCCTCTAAAAAGAAGCTAGAAAGCTTAGGTATAACTTCGAAGTCAACACCCAGAAGTAGGTGACATAGGACTATCACTATATGACATAAACTCTTTGAAGACAATAATGTGCTAAGTATGAAGGTCTAGAGTGTATTCTAGAGATGAAGCATGAAAGTTCCATAGAAGATAAATGCTTTGAGGTATATCCCTTAAACTAAAAGTATGGTGGCTATCCACGCAGTAATTAAGCTCTTACTGAGGAATCATCTTAGGTGCCACTTATTAGCACCTAAGTCGAGCCTGATAAGAATGACTCATAACTAGTCTTTAAAGTAGCAAATTCCTCTATATAGTGATCTTTTCCTATATCCATATGGTCATCACTAACAAGCTTAGTGGAATGAGAAACTAGGGAAGTCCCACTAATGTTTACCGATAATGCCAAAGTGACATCACTCTCTACCTACTATGCTGATGGTTCAACCTCTAATGGTGGAGATGGAGCATGAATAAGGTCAGATGTTCCTGCTACTTTCATATCATAGTAAGCTGAAAGAGGGCTTTGGGTTTCCCTTGCAGTCTCTGTATGAACAAGTGAAGGCTCTTGATGACTCATTCTAGCATTATCTTGTCTATCTGATGACTCCCTAGAAACATGAGCCATGTGTTGAGGGGAATGCAAGTGTCATGTCAGTCTGACTTTCTTGAGTCTATGACTGTATATGTGGAAGCCTAGATCCAAAATAAAGAAATAAGTATTATGAATCTATAATAACCATAGGTGACTAACTCTTATGTTAACCTCCTATAAAGCTACAAAAATATAAAAATGAATCCCTAGGTGAAGTAGAAAATCCTAAGCTATAGAAGCTGCCTCCAAACAAACGGATAATGATAACATTCCTTGGGAATAAGTATCTGCTATGTCAAGTATCTATGGTAGTCCGTATATAGGTGTAGCTTGAGTAAAGTCATAATATTAGCTACTCAGTTGAGATTGTATCCTTCCAAAATCATAGATTTATAATGATAGTAGCAAAGCCAAATAAACTCAGCCTAATGAAATAATCTACTATGCATCTATACCTCAACTTTGATGATAATAATGGCATGCCTCTATTAGTAACATAATCTATGAATCTTATCCCGTGCTCTAGTTCTATAAAAAGATAATGTGAATAATTTGAAAGGATGACATGCATCGGTGCAAACATGAATGTAGATCGATCTAAAGAAACTATAGAGCTACATAATCATCAAAAAATGCTACTCTCTGAAGTAAAGAGGTATCTCAGAATAACTAAAGGCTCCCAAAATATGTGTGTGAATCCATCCATATACGTAATGCAAAGGAGCTTCCACATCATAATAGCGTGAGCAAACATAATGCTCACTCTGTTCAATCCGTGATACATGTAGGCTAATGCTATAGGTGCTAGTGTAATCCTTTAGCCACAAGCAAGCAAACTAACCATCAAGAGAGTAGAAGGGCAGAAGAGTCTATTGCAACTTAAGAATACGAGTATCACAACCATGTGGCAATGAATGCCACTAAACATAGCTCTTCATCAATGCATTGAGCTAAACATGTCAAGAATTGGCTCTCCCTTTAGGCTCAAATCTAGTGCTGAAAGACCTTGTAGATGAATGAAAGACAATGTCAAATGGATCATCCAATCATGCAAAATGAGGCAAGAATATTGCTATATGAAGGAAACTCTCAGACCATATATTAAGAGTAATAGTACCATGTCATCAACGACCTGATCTTCACTTTTTGAATATTGTCTAGTAGTGAGCTAAAACATGATGAAGGCTGTAAGAATATACATAACCTCCTCTTCTCTATTGATCAACTAACTGACGCTGAAAGAGATCAGATCTAGAGGGATGCACTCCTCTTATGGAATGCCGAAATAGGGAGGCCTGCTATATCCTATATACCTGTCAAAGCAACTTTCATCTAATGTGGACCAACCCATCAAGTATTGGTAGTCTATCCCAATGTTCTACTATTCCATGGTTTTAAGTGAAAGGGAGGTAGGTATAGTCAATGAGTGATGTATATATTGCATGATATATGCCAGCTCTCCTGAGAATATTTCCATGCATCTGTAAATGATGGCAGGCCAAATATATATAGCTACAAATAACAGACAGAGGTGTGTCGAACACTGACTTTGGGTATCCTCTGCCTCATGAAGTAGTATACAATAGCCCAAAAGTTGGATCATACCTACGAAGAGGGTATTTACAATTGGTAGTACATCTTAATTCCAAAAGATAAGGTGATCTATGACTCACTCTAGAGAAACATCATGACTATGTATCAGCTTGAAATTAATCACATAATCAGAAGGATCATACCCTGATGGGAGCTATGAACTAAATAGTGGAATGTGGGATGATTGAGTAAATGAATTCTCATAAATATCTCTGCCCATCAACATATTCTAACGCCATAATAAATGATCATGTAATCTGGTTGAACATTATGAATCATAAGCTTTAATAGTGGCCCATATCTGCTCCTCAGTGGGCTCAGTAAGAGGCATATCATCTAGATTTTTTCAAATAAACATTAAAACAAATCTAAAAGATAGAAGCATATAAATTTTATAGGCATCTTGAAATGGAAATAATATCTGAATTTATAAATGAGCTGTGTTTGTGAGTTTTGCTTCAGTGTTGTGTAAGCTTTCAAGAGTTTAGACTTATATTTGGATTCAATCCCTTTTGAATATATTGGATTTAAATTTATAGTTAGACTTGGCCCTTTTGGGTGTGTTGAGTGTATTTGGACTTAGATCTGATCCCTTTAAGCATGATAGATCTATGTTTAAGGTTTAGATCCTGCCCCTTTGGGCATGATGGATCTATAGTTTAGATCCAGTCTATTTGGACATGATGGATCTAGATATAGGTGGATTTTGGCTATATTGGGTTTCATTTTAGCTAAGTGTTGACTTGGTCAAACTTTAGGTTTGACTTGGTTTGACCCAATTTGAGTAATTGATCATCTCATGATGATTGTTGATCATGATGAGAGGCTTAGATGGGCTTAGTTCAATCCAATTTGGTTAGGATTAGAATTTGGCTCATAAAAAGTACTTTAGGTCACTTCAGGTCAAGTGAGCCTAAGTGGGACAAATGGCTTGGTCAAAGCTTGATTGGGAGTTTGATTGAATTTGCATATGGACTTATGATTGAAATATAAATCCATTTGCAAGTGGTTTGAAGTCAAATGGGCTTTGATCCATTTGACAATTTCATGTTCAAATGAAGATTTGGGATTTGATTTTTGAATTGGGTTTTGATTTGGTGATTGAAGTTTGTATTTATATTTGGGTTCATGATTGTAGGATTGATTGAATCATGAAGAAAAATCAAGGGTTTGGCTTGATTTGAATTAGATTTGGCTAAGTTCAATAGTTTGACTTGAAAGGCTTAGGTTGAATTTTGATTGAATTTGATTTTGATCTTTGGAGTTGGTTTTGGTCATTTAAATTTATATTTCATTTATATTTGTGAATATAAATGAGAATATAAATGGATTATGAGAAAATTTTGAGGATTTGAAGTGGTTTGATTTGATCTAGGCTAAGTCCTTAAGAGAAAATCAAAGTGACTTAGGAAAGATTTGTGGTTCGGATTTGATTGTTGGATTTAGTTTGATTGATTTGAGTTTATATTTCATTTATATATGAAAATATAAATGAGAATATAAATGAGTTGTGAGAAAATCTCATGAGTTTGAAGTAATTTGATTTGATTTAAGCTAAGTCCTTAAGGGAAAATCAAGGTGACTTAGGAAAGATTTTTGAACTTTGGATTTGATTATTGGATTTAGTTTAATAGATTTTGATTTATATTTCATTTATATATGAGAATTTAAATAAGAATATAAATGGGTTGTGAGAAAATTTCATGAGTTTGAAGTAATTTGATTTGATTTAGGCTAAGTCCTTAAGAGAAAATCTAAGTGACTTAGGAAAGATCTTGTGTTTAAAATTTCAATCATGGGTTTCAATCATATGTTTCAATCATGGGTCTCAATCATGTAGAATTGATTTGATTCAGGAAAAATCAATTAAGTTTGAATTGATTAAGTTTTGATGTTGATTTTATTAGGAGCTTGACTTGAAGGAAGGAAGTTGGAATGTGGTCTAAGTTATAAGGTAGGCAAATTTTCCTAACACCTCTTAGGCGTGACCTATTCCTATGGCTAACTCTTCTAAGTCTCTAGGGCTAGGTTGAGTGTCTACCTAATCATTAGATGTGTCTTAAGACTAAGGATCCTTTAAAGTCTAAGAGGAGTCCTATGTCTAAGATGGAGGGATTTAGAGCTCACTCTAAAAATGAGATCAACAAAGGGCGCCCAATAGGTGTGATGCGACTGACAAGGAACACCACATGTATCAGTGTTGGCTGAAATGATCAACAGCATTGAGCGATCATAAGAACTAATAGAGACAATCTACTCCTAACCCAAGGTGCATAAAGAATCCAGAGCTTATTGCAATGTGACTCTAGTTATGTCAAAGACATAAGAGAGAAGGAGGAATCCACTAGGGATAGAGTGAGTGAACCTTTCACTAGGGAAGCAGGTTCAAGTCATCCACAAAAGAATGAGAAGTTTGATTTTTGATTGGAGTCTCATTGGGGAGAAAATTTAATTTGTTTAATTAAGTTCCACTGGGGAAGAGGGTTGAATTTGTTTCAATTTATTGTTTGTTTAATTATGTTTGTTTAGACTCCATCGGGGATAGACAAGTGAACTCTCCACTGGGGTGGCAAGTCCAAGTCATCCACAAGGGGGGAAAGGATGTGAAATCCATAGAGGGATTAGAATTCTAGATCCACTAGGGAACTAGAAAGATTTGCATCTCTCTAAGGAAGAGCAAAAGAGTTTGATTTAGATTGATTGATTATTTTGTTTGTTTATTGGATTTATTTTAATATTTTTAGATGGGCCTTATTGGTTTGCGATGGATCGCACTAAGTAGAACCATGGGAGCCTAGACCTAACTCAGATTTACTAATCTAAAGGGGTAGTCTACCAAACACATAGTAGGACTAGCCAACCAAAGGGATGCCTTTCGGTATGTAGTTGTACTAGGAAGAAAGTATAGTATACTTACATCCTCCAAAGTAGGGACCAATTGCTAGGGTAATCTACTAGCAAGGCAACAGATGGAACCCAACCTAGGGCCGACTATTGAGTGAATGCTGTTGGGGGACTTAAATCAACTCAAGGATAGTCAAGAATAATTTTATTTTTAGATTTGTTTTGATTATGATGGGCCCCATATGTTTGCGATGGACTGCACTGAGTAGGAGCCATGGAGGCCTTAGACTACTATAGGTTTACCAATCTAAAGGGAGTAGTCTACCAAACACAAGGTAGGACTATCCAGTTAAAGGGATGCCTTTCGATATGCAGCAGCTGTACTAGGAAGAAACCATAGTAGACTTACATCCTCCAAAGTAGGGACCAGTTTCTTGGGTAATCTATTGGTAAGGAAACAGATTAAACTCAACTTAGGGCTGACTATTGAGTGAATATTGTTGGGGGACTTAAATCAACTCAAGGATAGTCAAGATTAATTTTATTTTTAGATTTGTTTTGATTATGATGGACCCCATAGGTTCACGATGGACTGCACTGAGTAGGAGCCATGGAGGCCTTGAACTACTGCAGGTTTACCAATCCAGAGGGAGTAGTCTACCAACCACAAGATAGGACTATCCAGCCAAAGGGGGTGCCTTTCGATTTGCAATGGTCAAGTCTTAAGAAGAAAGCACAGGGACTCACATCTTCTAAAAACAAGAAACCACTGGGGTGATTGATTGCTTTGGACAACAAATCAAACCCGACCTAGGACTGACTATTTGAGTGAATGCCGCTAAGAAACTTAAATCAACTCAAAGATAGTCAAAGATTAGTTTAATTTTTAGTTTTGATAAATTTCGTTGGTTTGCGATGGATCACACTGAGAAGGAACTCATATCAGCCTAGAATATCTCATATTTACTGAACCAAAGGGAGTAGTCTTACATCTTCCAAAGCCGAATGACTACTGGGGTAACCTGCTTGTGGAAAAATAGATTAAACCCGATCTAAGGGTGACTACGGAGTGAGTATCGACCCAAGGATTTATCTTGACTCAGGTAGTCAGGCAATTCCTAAAGGGAGTTCTGTTGGCACTGCCCTAAAGATAAGATGCCTGCTTGGGAAAAGGGGCCCTTTGGGGGCTTGAATTCTTAATCCACAAGCGAATTATTTATTTTATTTGTTTAGTTTGTTTTAACGTGGACCCTATTAGCTTGCGAGGGATCAAACTGAGAAGGAGCTTACATCAGCCTAGACCTATATCAGATTTACTAAACCAAGGGAGAATGTGTGCATCCACTGAACAAATTCTCCAACCACAGGGCTGATTTCTGGGAAAGGGGGACTGTCCGATCCAAAAGTAACCTGGATAATGTCTAAATGGGGTTGCAAAGGACATGATCCAAATAGAGTGCCCACAAGGAGAGGGGCCGCTAAAGGCTTGATCCAAAACCATAGAGAAGATGACATGGCTAGTCATATATCACATAGGTATTTGGTGTACAACTCAAGGAGAAAGCATGGGGACTCATATCTGCCAAGAATGGTATACTCACCAGGTGAGTCGCTGTCAGCATAGCGAACATCAACCAACCTAAGGTTCCTGTCAATTTGCAATAATCAATCTAGGAAGAAAGGTTGGGGACTCACATCCTCCTATAGCGAAATTGATTGTTGGGATACTCATCTTTGGCTCGACAGGTGCCATCCAACCTAGGGCTACTACTGAGTGAATGCCATTGGGGTACTTGCATTGACTTAAACGTAGTCAATAGGAAAGGAGCCTCTTGGGGACTTATCTTAAACCTCAAATATACTCAACCTAGTTAGTGCATGATGGCTAGTTCAAGAAGAAAGCATGGGGACTCACATCTTCTTAAGCAAAGTCAACATGAGATAGCTTACTGACCGGGCAGTGAAGCATACCACACTAACAAGACACTCGTTGGTTTGCAATGATCAAATTAGGAAGTGATGGAGGTGGGCGTTCTTTCTTTTGATGAGATTGAGAGAACATGGGTATTGGAGGTGAGGGAAGAAGATATGTTGGATAACTAGCACTCCCCAAGGATTGCCAAGGTTTGGCCACCAAGCTCTCAAACCACAAGAACAACTCAATAATTTGTAATTGCCAAAAGATCTCCTTCATTCTAGTAAGAGGGGATATTTATAGCTATTACAAGCATCTTTCAAAAGAAGAGAATTCAAAACATGGAGGGAAAGGTGGGTGGCCATATTAATGTGAAGCATTAAATTACCTCATTATTTTATGCTATCCACCCATTTCACATGCTATTATTTTATGTGGATTCAACCACCTCACATGTTATGCTTTGAATTTTTAAATGCAAAATTTCAAACATGGAGTTTCTAGAAAAAAATTAAAAATTACATAAATAAAAAAGATGAAATCATAAAATGGGCCTTAGCAGGATAATGAGCTAAGCTTTCTTCTTTCTTGAATTTTCTTGGGCTTTAGCTTAAGATCTTATACATGGACCTTGAGCTCTAATTTTTGGATCCTCGTGATTTTCTACATCAGGAAGAAAGCTCAAGGACTCACATCTTCCAGCAAATGACCACTAGGGTGACATACTAGCGAGGAAGTATGAGGACCTGGCCTAGAGCAGCTAATGAGTGAGTGCTACATGGGGCTTGCTCTCACATCAAAATAACCTGAGATAAAAGATTTGTGTTTATTTTTTTGTGCACGCGTTAAAAGGAATAGGATGCCTCTTGGGTTCTCTCACATATATCCTAAACACGTTGGGGATTTTGATGAAATGGTGCAATGAATGGCAACCAAGAATTCTCACTAAGAAAGGATGCCGTTGGGGGATTCTTACACCTAACTCAGTTGTGCTAGTCGAAATAGGATGCCTATTGGGTTCTCTCACACCTATTCTAAAAGAGTCTAGAAAATGTGTTTGTGTTGTGAAGGAGGGATAGGATGCCGCTGGGGGACTCTTACACCTACCCTAAACATGTCACGGTGGATTCGCAAGATAAGCAAACAATGCTTCAAAAGAAGAGAAAACTTTGATGAGATTGAATCAAATTTTTATTGATTAATAGAATTATTTTCAAACATGATTTTTATGGGAAATATTTCTTCAAATAGAGCTCATTAATTGAAAGCATCGGGTGTTCCCCTTTACAATCAATAAGTTGATAAGATTCTCCTTGGTAGGCCTTCTTTATGACATAGAGGCCTTCCCAAGTGGGTTCAAACTTACCTCCCATCTTTCGACGGGAAATAATTGACCTCCTTAGGACTAACACAAGTTCTCCTACTCAGAAAGACCTAGGGTGGACCAGCTTGTTGTGAGCTTGAATCATTTTGGCCTTATACAACTCAAGGTTCTGGCACGTCCATAGCCGACTTTCTTCTAAACCTTCGAGCTCTTCTAACCACAACTTTGCATTCGACTCTATATTGATCTTGCTACCCAATGCTATCCTTAGTGATGGGAGTTGAACTTCAAAATGTAGAACGGCTTTAGACCCATACACTAAGGAAAATGGGATAGATTGAGTTAGAGTTCGGTATGTGGTACGGTAGGCCCACAAGTCTTCAACTAACTACTCATTCCACTACCGCTTGTTGTCATCAAGAGTCTTCTTCAATATTTGAATGAGAGTTTTGTTGAATGCTTCTGCTAATCTATTTGCTCTAGGGTAGTAGATGGTGGAGTATCTCCAATCTATACTGTGTCTTCTAGCGAAGCTATTGATCATGGTATTTTTGAATGCAGTACCATTATCGATATAATTCATCGAAGCACCCCGAACTTATATACGATATGGTTCTTGAAAAACTAAAGCACATGTTGAGCTATGACCTCTCTGAGTGGGATTGCCTCCGCCCACATGGAAAAAGTAGTACGGTAAGATGAAGAATTGGAAGAAGGAGGATGTCGACCCATAATACCTCAACACTCAAATGGCCAAGAGGCCAATGTAGAAGGTGTAGAATTTTCTGACTAGGTAGTTCCTGCGCTGATCATCAATTATGCCGAAACTTCATCTTCTATGTCTGTCCTTGTTCAATGCCCTTATATCAAGTACCATTTCCACGAGCGTAGGAGCTCTCTATTTTACTTGATGGGCTTGTGACTTCTCTTGAGATAGCTTTCTAGTGCTCAAATAGTCTATGAATGGTTTCCTCCAATCCAGCTCCTTATCCTTATTGGCAACGGCAACCTCTCCTTCAAGAGAAAGTCTCTCGATGAGTTTAGCATCAATAAGGGATAGGACTTATCTATTTTGGACCCTTATTAAAATAGACTCATCTTCCGGACATGCCAACTCTTCAAGTTTGGCCAAGGCATCAGCTACAACATTCTCTACTCGGGGAACTTTGTAGATGATGACTTCAGGGATTTGGGCCAATAGCTTCATGGTATACTCGTAGCAATGACGAAGCTTGGGTTTGAAAACCTTGTAGGACCCGGCAATATGATTAATGACCAATTGAGAATCCCCAAAGATGTTGATGCTCTTGACACTGATTGTAATGACTAACTCTATACTAAAAATCAAAGCCTCATACTCGGCTTTGTTATTAGTGTAGGGGTTGGAAAGATAGTATGAGAATCTCATCACATTGTGGTTTGGAGTTAAGAGAACTATTCCTACCCCTGCCTTTCCTGGAAGAATAGATCATTGTGCTTCCCCTTTATGAAAAGAAGCTGCAACATCAAAATACATCTCCCATTGGTAGTTATCAACCTCCCCTAAGTTCATGATTTGTTTATCAGGGAGATCATCACTAAGCAGAGAATCAACAGAAAGTGGGTGTGCTGCTAAGAAATCCGCTATTGCTTATCCTTTTACCGTGCGGAGGGGTATGAATTTGATGTCAAACTATGAGAGTATCATGGACCAACGTGCCAACCATCCAGATAGCATTGGCCGTGTCATGAGGTACTACAATGAATTGGTTCTGGAGATCAAGTTGACCTTATGAGAAAGCATATAGTGCCGTAGATTTTAGGAGGAAAAGATCAAAGTTAGGCAATGTTTCTCAATAAGTGAGTAGTTCACTTCAACAGGATCAGACAATGGCTGAGATAGTAGAGAGCACTCTCCTTCAATTTATCATTAGCTTGGGCCAATAGAGCATTGAAAGAGTCATCCAATGTAGTAGTGTAGAGGTTGAGTGGTCTGCACGGGATAGGGGTTGCTAAAACTAGTGGCTTCACCAAATATTGCTTGATATCTTCAAAGGCATGCTGTCACTTATCATCCCACTTGAACTTGGCATCCTTTTTGGCCGGTGCTGAAAATGGCTTGCATCTCCCTGATAGGTTGGAGATAAAGCATCTTAAATATGCCATCCATCCTTGGAAGGATCTAAGTTGTGTTAGACTTCTATGAGGTGGCATTTCTAAGATTGCTTTGATCTTTTTTGGATCTATCTCTATTCCCTGGCGTCGAACAATAAACCCAAGGAATTTCTTTGAAGCTACTCTGAATGCACACTTCAGGGGATTCATTTTGAGATTATATTTTCTTAACCATTCAAAATCTACTCTCAAATCAAAGAGATGGTCTTTCTTTTCCTTGATTTTAACTACTAGATCATCAACATAGCACTCAACCTAATGATGGATGAGTTCGTTGAAGATCTGAGCCATGGCTCATTGTATGTAGCACCAGCATTTTTAAGGCCGGAAGGCATGACCTTATAACAAAAGATTCTGATTGGGGTTGAAAATTGGTGTTTCTTTCATCTTCAGGAGACATCTTAATTTGGTTGTAGCCAGATGACCCATCCATAAAATAGAACACTGCATGAGATGAGGCGATATCCATCATTAATTCTAGTATAGGAAGAGAAACTCATCCTTAGGACATGCCTTTTTTAAATCTCTGAAATTGACGCATATGCAAATTTGGCCACTCTTCTTCTTAACTGGTATGACATTGGCTAATCAAGTAGGGTATTTTTCTTCCCTGATGAAACCAACATTGATTAGCTTCTTGACTTCATAAATGACCTGTTGTTCAATTTCTAAGTGCATGCGTCTAGGAGCTTGCTTGATAGGGTTAACGCTAGGATCTATTGCTAGTTTATGGACTATTATGTCAGGAGATAATCTGAGCATCTCTTCATAGCTCCATGCAAAGCAGTCCTTAAACTCAGTCAATAGCCTAACTAAGTCATTGGTTTCTTTTTCATTCAGTAATGAACTGATGTACATCGAGCGTGGATTTTCTTCTATCCCGAGGTTGATTTCTTTTAGCTTGTCAATTGTTGAATAGATCTCCTCTTCAAATTTTGGAGGTGCATCCTTGATTTGGGATTAACTAGATCATCTGAGATTTCTAAACACACATTCTCATAAGAGTTGGTGTTGTGTGAAAAGAACCTATCAGACTCCAAATTCTTGGTGACAACTAAGTAATAATCTTCGTCATTGACTGGACCCACTATACTGAATCCTAGTCCTGATCTTGATTGTGCCTTCTTGCCTGTATTGTTCCACAGCTTCTCAAAATACTCTAACCTGTGCCTGGACCATGTATGAGGAACCACACATTTCTATATAAGATTGTGAACACAAGGCGAGTAAAAATCAAATGGTAATTCCATTAATTCTTTAAATGAATCTTCTCAAGTTCTACATCAACTTGAGGACTTGAGGATGATGATCCTAAAAAGAATCTTTTCAGCTTCATGTCACTGGAAGACTTAGGGGCTTCCTTAACTACTAAACCTTCAATTTTGTTGGGGTGAAAGTGAGGTTAGAGCTAAGGTTCCCAGCTATTGCCTGATAGTTTTACATGCATCTGATTCGAATATTTTGCTTTGTATGGAGGCCTGGTCTTCATCATTGTCTGGATTGAAAGTCACATCCAATGGAACCCACTGATAGGGGTTGGCTAGTATACTAATCACATTAGACTCATCCTCTGAGTTGGATTCCAAATCTATGTGAATAGTAGGGGTACTCCTGCGAATTAGAGCATAACCCCTGTTGGCTGATGGCCAACCAGAGGGTCTTCCACCTCTGGAACTGCCTCTATTTCTACTTCTACCTCTACCTAGTGGAGGTTGAGTCATCCTATCCACATGTCCATATGATGGAATGGACTGTGGGTGGAATGTGATATGTGGCTCCACTTCTTCTTCAATTCCCCTTTCTTGTTCCCTTGGATTTTCATTTTTTTTTTTTTTTTTTTATTCTTTCATTTTCTTCATTTTCTATTTTTTGTGTTTGAATTTTGTCAAAGTTCACTAGGAAGGGTGTTTTGAGGAAGATAGTAGGTTGTATCCTCATAAATCTCAACCTCTCTAACTGAAAATGGCTTTTCGTCATCTTTGACATAATATTCAATCCCATTCTTTCTGAACTTGATGCACTGATGGAGGGAGGATGGAATCATCTTGTTCTGATGTATCCAAGGCTTACTGAGCAAAGTAGTGAATGAAGTATTCAAATCAATGATGTAAAACTTTACTTCGATCTTTCATTCACCTATCTGCAAAGGTAATAATATGGAACCTAAAGCCCGCTCACCTTGTTCATTGAATCCTCTCAACATCATCCGATCTCCTCGAAGTTTGGAGATGTTGATCCTCAAATAGATAAGGGTCTTTAGACACATAATATTCACTGATGCACCTGGATCGATGAGAACTCTGACAAGTCTGAATCTTTCCATGTCAACTGTGACGTAGAGGGGACGGTTGTGCTCCATGTCCCCCAGAAAAAGGTCTTCATCTGTGAAAGTGATCCCCTAGGCTTCTTTTGTATAATGTGCATCCTCACCAATAGTAGTCAGCTGAGCTAAGCATATCTCAGGATCAAGAAGAGCCTTTATTAATGATTCCCTCATCTCTTTAGATAAGACAAGGGCATCATATTTGCTTAGCTTAGATGACAACTTTCTTAGATGAGAGAGGACATTGTAGTCCACCTTGGGCTGATGCTCCATAAACATATCCAAGGGTGGAGCATCCTATGGAGAGGCTTCTCGATCCTCTACACCAATGACTTGTTTCCCACTATCTTGAGGTGCTGCCCTAGGAGGTAGAACCTTGCCACTACGGAGGTTGACTTCGGCGATCTCTTGTGGCAGGGTAATGGAAGGTTCTACTTGCACATCAGGCTCACCTACAGCTTCTCCTATGAGACCCTCAAAATTGGATGATTCCAAGTCTATCTCAAGAGGCGAACCCATAGAATTCAAAGTAGGAAAATCTAACTCTGAATCAGAAAGAGAAAGATCAGAGTTGTTAAAGTTATTTTGGCTTGAAGAGTTATAATTAGGAACAGAAGTAGACAACCCATCAGAAATGACACAGATGTAATTCAAGCTAGCTTTATTCTTTAATTTCTTAAATTTAATAGGAGGTACAAAGTAGAAATCAAGTAAAGTAAGTGGGGTAAGGGATTTGGTGCCCTTATCCATCGATACAAGAGTTTTACTAGTAGACAAAGAAGAGCTAGCTGAAGTAGGAGGAGTCGCAGATGTGGTAGCTGCAATGATAGACTGGAGGTTGGACTCGATCGATGGTTGGGCTACTGAGCTATCTCTATTACTATTGTCGCCACCGCCGAGCTCTCCTTTCACCGAGTCAGCAACTTGCAAACCTTCCTTGATGTTGGAGGTTTGAGTCACTGCATCGCAAGGAAAGTTTCTTGATCTTGAATAATCTTTTTTTGGATAAGGAGATATCCTAACCTTCTTTAGTTTTGGAAGGATCACAAGTATCCCCAAGGATTACCTAATGGAACTGGAAGGTTGTTCCACAAGGTATTCCTTCGAGATAACTATAGCACCGATCTTGAAACTATGTTCAAGTCAGTCCTTGAATGTGAATCAATCCTCCAAAATATGACCTAGTATACGGTGGTAGGGGCATAAGTTAGGATCATGGCTTTTGCCTACTTCTTCCAGTTTCCTAGGTTCGAGTAACTAAAAATCAGGCTTCTTTAAGAGGTTCTTAAAGATCTTCCTGATTATCTCCCTCTTAAATGAATATGGTTTGTTTAAATTATCCATAAGAGTAGGTGGAACCACTGACCGGTATGCCACCGCTAATGATGGTAGTAGGGAGATGAGTAGGCCATGGAGGCAGCTGTGGTGGCGTGGCTACTGATAGTAAAGGAGGTGGAGGATCTGAGGTCATGGCCTCCCGATCTCTAGCTGGTTGCTTATATCTTCCACCCATCCCCCGGTTTTTCTCATATACCTTCTACAGCTTTGGCTTAGGCAAATGATCTTGAAAAGGAAACTATTTGGCCTCTCCTTATAGACTAGCCACCTTGTTGATTAACTTCTCAAAAGTTTTGATAGTGAAGCCCTTAAGCATGAAGGCAACTGGGCCATGGATATTCTTTAGAAGAATCTCAATGTTGTTCGATATTCACGATTTCATACTCAGGTTCCACCATCTGAGAATGTAGTCAACAAGGGACTCACCTGGGTGTTGTTGTACGACAACGAGATCACTCACAGTGACCCTTTGTTGAGCTCCAATAAACCTCTTGATGAAGAGTTGCTCCAACTCAAAGAATGTCTTCAAACTATCAAAGTAAATACTATACCTACTAAGCTACAACGAAGAGATGGAAAGTGTCACCACCATTGCAACAAAGTAAAAATACGATGTGCTACCAGGGTTTCCACATCATCAAAACTCTTGAAAGAAGGTGGCATGAAACCCTTAGGTATTGGATTGCATCAAATTCCTCTAGGTATGGTCTACCCTTTGGATCCTCCCCTCGAGCTTTCGCTTCACCGCTTCAACCATGGACTTGATATCTCTTTTCTTGTATGGATGTATTATCCATTACCTTCCTATACATTGCTACCTTGTAAAGGTGGTTTTGGGTGGTCCAAGACATTCACCAACCCAGCTCGACTATAATGGTAGGATGAACAGGGCTTAATTCTATAATACTAAGATAACTGCTAATAGATCTTCTAACCTCTTCTCCATCATATCTATCTTTTCATCCTTCTACTTGATTTGTGTTAGGAGGTGTTGGGTCGAGTGGGTTGTGTCTTCCTGCTTAGCCTCATCACCCTCCATAGCATGCTATTCTCTGGGAGGGATCCCCTAGTATCTACGATGCAAACCCCTATTGAATCTCCCAACAAATCATCTTCATTGGGATCAAAGCTAATCTTCTCCTCACTAGACCAATCGTATCCTAGGATTTCTTTCTTTTCCATGAAATAATGAGCCATTATTTCATCTAAAGAATGATCAATCTGAACAAACACAAATGTCTTTGGCTGACTGATGTGATCATTGTCATGTACTGAGAGGCACCAGACCTCCCCTGTTGTTGGAGAATCAATCCTATGAGGACTGTACTCGCTAGAAGATATACACTCATGACTATCACTAACTCTAAAAAGGGTGACACTCTTAGGAGGTTCTATGATCATGGGTGCAACTAGGGTTCCACCCTCTCCCTCTACAACAGCTGTAACCATCTCCAAACCTGGTGGTGGTGGTGATGACCCACTATGCTTGGGTCACATTCCTTCCACCACACCAGCGGGAAGGTCGAAAGAGAGCTCGCCTTGCCATAGTAGGCGGTGTAGATGGAATAGGATCCCATGGCCATAGCTAGATCACTGATGAGGTCTTCTTCTCACCGGATGAGGCCTTTATGGCCTTAGGAAGAACTGGAGATGCTGATACAAGAATGGGTGATGGTGGACGGGGAGTAGAGCAGTGTGGTGGAGACACCACCGACTCTCTTGAAATAGGGGCTATCTTCCTATGATGAGTAGTCCTTGTAAGTAGAATACTGTCTATCTGATCGACATGAGTAGTGCATCGATCAGGAAAATCAACTAGTGCGAAAGCTGTAGACTGACGACTAAACCTTCGTCTCTCCCAGCTAGTGATATGAGCTATAATACGGGCCTCTCTGGCCCTCTCTTGACATAGATGCTTCCCCACGCTACAGGGGATAACATATCTCAAGTCAAATTAAGCTCTGAACATAGAACATCATAAGCTCAACCTAGTAGAACATCAAGGCCAGCATATGACCTCTACTCGCTAGGCTATTGAATATTGTGGAGGTGAAGTATGGATCCTCCTGGCATCCTCTCTGTCATACCTAGAGAGAGGATGAAATGGGTTCACAGCAAACAGTGGGGAAGTCAAAACAAGCAGCTCCTCAACTACTGACGGTGTAAATGCCTCCATCTCCTGGGCGATGCGTGTATGGTACCGCTTAATCATGCCATTTTTGTTCCTCCTCAAAGTCTTGGCGAGTGAGTAAGAACTAGACCCAACCTCAAAAGTTGGGGAGACAATCTTGGGATTATAAGAGCCTTACCCTTTGAGGGTGCTAATGAGTGGGTGCTAGCCCTCACTGAGGTAAGAAACCAGGGCCTGAGGCTATGTTGTAATTGCCACCGGCACTAGAAATTGTCACTACTTTCCTCTTTAGTGAGGGGATATCAGAGTCTGATGGCAAATCAATCTGAATGACCGACTTCTGCCTGGCCACCGATCCTGCTAACAGTTGTGAGGGGAGTTCCCTCACAAGTAATCCTCGCCCCCTCAGAACCTCTACCATAATGAACGAGGTGGGTGTGGTCAAAGCGGGGGAGATTGGCCTGTTCCAAGGCTAAGTCCATACCGTAAGGGAAAGTAAACACATACTTCTATGAAGCTGCCATTCTAGTCAACTAAAAATTGAAAACTAAACTATAGCTGCAACTGAGACTGATGTTGAGAATCTGCAATGTTGGAAACAAACTTGGATCAGATTTCTATTTTGTTGACTTCTGAATTTGAATTTGAAATTTTGAACCCACATCCAACATCTTGAAAGTGTTAAGTGGGGTTCAAATGGATTTAGAATAGATTTAGAGATTTGATTGGAAAGAGGAATTTTGAATATGGAATCCATTTTCAACAAATTTGGATATGTTGAAAATGGGTTCAAATATTTTTTTATAAAGATGCTTCCATATGTTCATATTTGAAATTAGATTTTGATTTGAGGACCCTTTCCTTTAACAAATTTGAGTATGTTAAAGTAAGGGTCAATTGGTTTTGTTTTTGATTTGATATTTTAGAATTCACTCACTTAGAAAATTTGGGTATGCTAAGTGAGGTGTTTAAAAATAATTGTTTCTTTTTCTTTGGTAGCTTTATCTTATGAATTATTGGTAGTTTTGAAAATTGGAATTCCCATTTAGAAAATTTGGCTATGCTAAATGGAGAATCCAAGTGTGTTTTGTTCTAAAAACATTTTGAAAATAGGATCCTTAGCAAATTTGAGCATGTTAAGAAAATCCTAATGTGTTTCATTTATTTTGGATGTTTTGATTTTGAAAAATTGGATCCTTAGCAAATTTGGGTATGCTAAGGAAATCCTAATGTGTTTCATTTATTTTGTATGTTGGAAATTGGAGACTTCACTTTAGCAAATGTGGTATGCTAAAGTGAAATTATAATATATTTTAGATGGAGATTTCACTTAGAAAATTTGAGTATGCTAAATGAAATTCCAAAATGTGTTTCAAATTTTTGTTTTGAAAAGTGCAGACTTCATTTTAGCAAATGTAAAGAGATGAAATTCAATATGTTTTGAAATTAAAATGGAGATTTCACTTAGCAAATTTGAGTATGCTAAATGAAATTCCAAAATGTGTTTTGAAAATTTTTGGTTTTGAATTTAGAGACTTCACTTAGCAAATTTGAGTATGCTAAATGAAGTTTCAAATGTGTTTGAAAATTTTTGGTTTTGAATTTGGATACTTTACTTAACAAATTTGAGTATGCTAAATGAAGCTCCAAATGTGTTTGAAAATTTTTTTATTTTGTATTTGGAGACTCTACTTAGCAAATTTAAGTATGCTAATTGAAGTTCTAAATGTGTTTGAAAATTTTTGATTTTGAATTTGGAGACTTCACTTAGCAAATTTGAGTATGCTAAATGAAGTTCCAAATGTGTTTGAAAATTTTTATTTTGAATTTGGAGACTTCACTTAGCAAATTTGATTATGCTAAATGAAGTTCCAAATGTGTTTGAAAATTTTTGATTTTGAATTTGGAGACTTCACTTAGAAAATTTGAGTATGCTAAATGAAGTTCCAAATGTATTTGAAAATTTTCAAAATATAATTGTTAAGTTTTGATTTTTGAAAAGAAGACTTCCATTTAACAAATTTGGGTATCTAAGAATGGAAGCCAATTTTATTTTTGAAATGTGAAAATTTTGTTTTGTGTGTGATTATTGCTTTTTTGAAAGAGGAAATTCCAACTTAATTTTATGTGGAATATGTTAAGTGAAATTTCAAAAATGAGGTTATTCTTTATTTGGAAATGAAGTCTTCATTCAATAAATTTGCGTATATTGAATGGAAAGGTTCATATGTGCTTTTTGAAAACTTATTTTAATTTTGATTGGAAATGAAACCTCTATTCAATAGATGTGGGTATATTGAATGGAATGGTTTAATATGTGCTTTTCAAAAAGTTTATGTTGATTTTGTTTCGGGAATGAAACCTCCATTCAATAAATTTGAGTATATTGAATGGAAAGGTTTCATATGTGCTTTTTGAAAGTTTATTTTTGATTTTGTTTTGAAATGAAACCTCCATTCAATAAATTTGAGTATATTGAATGCAAAGGTTTCATATGTGCTTTTTGAAAGGAGAGGATTCCAACTTAACACATGTGAAATGTAAGTGAAATTGTGATTTTGGTTTGAAGATGTAACATCCATCCAACACATTTGGATGTATTGAATGGAAATGTCTATCTTCAAATTTTGTGCTTTTTGAAAGTTTATGATTGCTAAAATTTTTATTTTTATGAAGATTATCCTACATATAACAATCATGAAGATTGCTAGATGAAAGTGATTTAAAAAAAAATTTGTGCAAAATATTTTATTATGTGCATTTTGAAAGAGTGCTTTTTGAAAAGCATTACTTTTATGATGGATTTATTTTCTTTTAATTTTTGAAATGAACCTCACCTTACCATAAAAATGGTAAGGAGGAAGTCTTTGATCATTTTATTTTTATTAGATTTCGATTTTACCCATTGGGGAACCCAACGGGGGTTTTAAGACCAACAAAGGTGAGGTCCTAAAACATAAAGATGTTGGCTAGCTTAACTTAAGGATGAAATAAGATAAGTGCTAATGAACAGAAAGATAGTCTTGGGCTCATACAAAAGTACAATCCCACTATCAATACTTAGAGACAATGATCATTTCTAAAGATGGAGATAGGAACCATCCCCAACAGAGTCGCCAAAAAAATTTGTGGTGAAAGTTTTCATTTCTTTCTAAGACGCATACTTCCATCTCCAATCTATGTGGAATAAAATGAAGCAAGAAATATACTTTTTGTATTTGGACACCATGTAGATCCAGATATTCTTATTAGAGTGATCGAGTATGACATTGAGGAGAGGTGTACTATCTAAAAAGAAGAAGTCACCACCCAATTAACCTAATCAATAAAGGACTAAAGAAAATACATATGTACTAGATTCATCCTCGCTTTTATGAAAGTAAAGGTTTATTTTAAACTAAGTTCATTAAGTTCCCTACAAGGGAAAGCCCCCATAGTTAATTACATCTTAAGAAAGGGGATTCCTTAGGAATACTCTCGATTAAGGTAAATGATCGTTGTCTCTAAATATTTTAATAGGTAGGACTATCAATCAATTAGTTTATTTTGGAAGATCAAATGGGAATGATTAAAGATAGGAAGATATTATCGATGAAAAAGGAGGATAAGTAGGAGATGCTCACGATGCTAGGAAAACCTAGCAGCACCTCAAACTATCCTATGATTGGGCTTATACATTTTTGAAATGGATTTATTTATTTTAGTTGAATCTTTATTAGAATGTTAGGGCTTACAATTCCATAACACAAGGCTATAGAAATGCCTAAGAGGCGAGGATTTATGCTTAGGGCCCGTAGAAGGGAGAAGCAACCTTAGAACCTAAATCTAGAGAGCTTTTGTGAGTGCCGAAAGCGCAACCTAAATCTAAGGTGAACATGGGTATTTGATTTGCCTCGATAAGAGAGGACAAACTACCTGACTGCTTGGACTTACAACCACCTAGGAGTGACCGCCAACTAACTCCTCCTATGATTTTAAATTTATGTAGGAAAGTCTTATGCTTTATGCAAGATAGCTAGGCTGTTATTTATTTTAGAAAGAGACTAAGTTCTTAAACTCACTCCTTAAGAGACTAGATCATGTACAGGCATAAGTAATGACCTAAATCTAATGCAAAATATATTACATGTTATTTTCATCTTTGGACAATCATTTGACTCAGGCTTATAGGATTCATAGGCCTAATAAATGAGAAGTAAGATTATTGGCAAAAATCAGTGAGAAGGGAGGAGGTGTGTTTCCACCATGGCTCTCAAATGTCAAGCCAAGTTTCTCTGGCAAAGGAGGAAGCCCTCTAATCAAGAGTGAATCAATATGCATTTTATGCATGATATTGTAAAAGAAATACTCATCCAGCTAAGGAGTTACTAATTCTTTTATCTTGATTTTAACTTAGGTTTTAAATGAGGTTATGAGTTATTTATTTTAATTTTTAGTTGTTAATTTTGGTAGAAGATTTATTTTAATCCTAAGAGTCTAATCATCATCCAGGACATACATCAAGCAAGGAAGAAACTAGGAAAAAGGATGCCATTTCTATGCACATGCTAAACAAACATCACACATTTTATAAAGTTGCCACAAAAGAATAAAAGGCCATTTCTGTTTGGGCACCACCGTACAAACTCAAAAAAAATAAATTGTGTAGCTGAGCTCTACCCTTATACAACTCTAATTACAAATGAATTAAATTTACAATCAAGTAAGAAAATTCATGTTATGGGGGTCTTCATTTCTTCATTTCTTCTTTCTTCTTTCTTCTTTCTCCTTTGAACCCTTCTTTTGGTTCTTCCTTTTGGGTGGTTGGAATGTGGTTGCTCCAAAGATTTAACATGGTAAATAAGATGAGATCTTATGACCAATGCTCATCCTAATCCCCCATAACAGTCATTCTAAAATCTTAATTGTAAAAATACATGAAAAGGAAAAGTAAATCTAACTAACATCTGCAATACGGAAATTAGCTAAACAAATCATACAAATCCCAAGCATGTATATTGGACTTAGCACCCCACACATGGGTACTCAAGTCCACCTGGCCTATTGGATTATGCTTAGGGGTATAAGCATCTGCACAATAAAAGCAGATATATTTTTATTTATTACAAAGCCCCTTATGCACAGTCCCCTGTAGAAAATATTGGTTAGACTAAGATCGTCCTACCATTCAGTCTACGCATATTCATCCTAATATGCAGACTAAAACAAATCATCACAAAACAAAAGCAAACATCAAGCCATGCACCGCCCTAACCTAAAGCTAGAAGTGGTGACTTAACCTAATGTGTGTGCTTTAAAAGGTTTGTTTGGTATGCTTAACTATGGGTTTAAGGTTTGCATTTTTTAATTGTGAAAATGTTGAACTTAGAGGAGGGTTTCATTTAAGTTGTTTAATTTCTTTGGGTTGATTTTTATCTTGTATTTTGATTAGGTTCAAGTGAATCCTACAATTAATTACTAAGTGTTATAAAGAGAAGGGAAAGAGAAGAGAACTTCTCTTTCCTTCCCTACCTTAAGTAATTTCTAGAGTAGATTCATGTTTAGTTTTGTTTAGTGAATGTCTTATTATGTGTTTTTATTAATCCTAAGTTTAGATGAACTCTAAACGAACCTATTCAAGAAGAAAGGTATTTTAAGATTAAGTAAAGTGAATTAAGATCACAAAAACACACATCACTTCATTCTTTCCCAATATGTATATCATGCATATGGATGTATCTTAAGCATATCTATACATACAAATGAGAATGTTTAGCACACTTTATGATGAATGCTAAGTGAATTACTTAAGAAAAATTGGAATGCTTTATGATGCATGATTTTCATTAAGTAGAAAAGAAGCATTCTTATCCATTTTTCACAAGACCAACTTAGGGCTACTTAAAGTCTCACAACCTCAGGGTTGTCCAGACTAATATACCACTTTCCTTAAATACAAGCATATGTACAAAAGAAATGAATAGAAAAGAAAGAATGTAAAAAGTTTGTATTTATATTTTGGATTTATTTATACAATTTATATGTGTACATGTAAGGATCCTTCTTAGATTATAACATTGGAGAGGATAAGAGTAGATTTTAAGCAAGTGTTATATTCTCTTAAAAGAATTATACACTTTGCACATCTTATTCAAATCCATGTTAAGAGGAAAGAAAGAAAATAAACATAAGACACATTTTTATATTCACATGCAAACTTATAAATAAAGTGTAACTAGCACACTTTCAGTTTTGGGTAATTGATTCATATATTTTAAAAATAATTTGGATTTAATAGTGATAATAGCCACTCATATTTCTATTTTAGCCAAAACATGCAATTTGACAAAAAAGATAAATTTTATTTTTAATTTTATTTTTGAAAAGCATGAATACACATTTAGCATGTTAGGAAAGAACTAAAGTGATGAAAGCATGTAAACACATTCACCCTAATTAATTCTTAAAGACAATCTTATGAAATAAGAAAGCTTAAAGCAAATCAAATTATTTTTAAGGAAGGTTTGATTTTGTTTTGAGTTTGATTTAATTTGAAAGATGTAAAATGAGTTTGTTGTTCCTAACCCATTCCCACATATGTTTGATATTTAAGTTTAATTTTTAGATAATTAGATCCATTTTATATTTTGATTAGGTTAAGGTATGAATTAAGTGTGTTAATTACCCCTTACCTATACCACCTTAGCATACTTAATCAAATAATGATGAGCTAATTAGATGAGATAAAATCTCACAAAGAATTTAAATTTGTAATGCACCTATGAAGAAAGAGGTCTAAAGCAATTTGGCTCATGATTAATGATTAATTAAACTAAGGGGTTTAAGCTTAAGTACTTTCAAAACCTCTCACACATATGAGTTGGATTTTGATTTTCTTAATTGTACTTAGGCTCTTGAACACCTATGCATCTACCCAAGATAGATTAATCAAGTTATGGAAGGTTTTAGAATTTTATAAAATTAATTAAGGGGGTAATTAGTGAATTAACCCTAAATTAAGGTAGATTAAGGAAGAAAAGGGGGTTTAGGGAGCATCTTAAGAAAAGTATTCCAAAATTATTACCTAAACCTCATATTCACTTAATCAAAACTTAATTGATTCAATCAGAGGGTTAAACCAATAATTATACCCTTAATTAAGCTTAATTACATAAAGGGAGTGATTAAGAATAAATCTAGAAATTACCCTGATTAAACCCATAATAAATCTCAAGAAATGTAGGGGAGGCAAAAGTCATCCCACTAAATACACATGAAAAGTTTGAGATTAATTAAAGAAATAATCAGAGGGTTATTAGCCTAATTAAATTCCTAATAAAACCCAAATTTAGAAAATAATAATGTTAAAAATCCATTAAAATCAAATTTATAATATTCTAAATTCAATTATCTATTCAATGCTATTTATTTCATATTTTTCTAATTTTTCTACACTTAGATATGAATTTAGGAAGGTTTGGTGATTAATTAGAATACTTAAATACCCTAATTAAGTATTTAATCCCGTCGGTGCCACGTGGGCCGCTGACGCGGCATGCACTTTCCACGTGGTGTGATGGGATTGGCTCTTTAACGCATCACATTGTAGCACCGTCGCGGGCTAACGCCTTTCTCCTCACCGCCCGATCGGGATTGGGTGATTAAAGCCGGATCGAGGGGTAAATCATGGGATGCTACATATTTTAATCTTAGCCATCCATCCAAAACATGCGGATGGACAGCCAAAGATTCATCCATGCAATTCCCTACGGGAAAGGACATCCGTCCATGTTCTAGACCATGATCCGAGCTCGAATTGGGCTAAAATTTAGCCCACACCTTCATCATGCAATGTAAATCATATCTAATGGCTAAAATCTCATGGGATTAAACTTTCTTTCATAAAGCTCTACACTATGGCTAGATTAAGCTCAAAAAAATGGTTTACCTCACCGGCGCTCGATTCCCTTGGAGAAGCTTCGTCTAGTTGAGATGAAGCTTTGCTGAAGTTTGGAGGCTTTGAAATTTAGTAGATGCTTTTATGGGTCAACTCCTCCTTACCTTGAGCTTGACCTTGATCGAATTGGATCCTCCCTTGCCTTTGGAGCTTGGGAAAGAGCTTGGACAAGTTCAACTTGGTCCTCTAATGGAGCTTGAAGAAGGAATTGGGTTGATGTTGAGTGTGGAGTAAATTCAATTTTTAGTGGAGCTCCCCTATTTTCAAGTGATGAAAATTGACAAAATCAAGTTTCAAACTCTCTCTAGGAAGCTTGGGAAGACTAGCAGGGCTTGCTCTGAGTTCTTATGCTTCAATCGACTGAGGGAGTGTGAAGATTGAATTGAATTAGGGGGAGTATATCTCCCCCCTTGAAGGATCGAACGACCATAAGCCTCCTTGTCATTTTGATCCAATACACCTCATGCAATGAGTTGGTCAGGTTGTTTTGAATTGCATGTGGTTTAATTTTAGCCAGAGAAGGAGTGGGTGAGGTAGCCATGTTCTTGAATTGAGTGGAAAAAGGATTTCTATGTGGCCATTTCAATGGAGTGGTCGGCCATTGGTTAATGACCCAAACCCATTGGGTTGCAACTCCCTAGTTCACTTGATCCACTAAGAGAGTGCTAATTGTCCATGAAAAGGAATTAACAAAATTCTAAGTGGTTTTAATTTTGGGTTACCCTATGGCCTAGGGGTAAAATAATCATTTGACCTTGATTTCAGTTTGATATATTTGGTATAATGAGAAAATAGGTTTGGCCAAGTTTCATTGATTTTGGAGTTATTTGATATGATTTGGCTCATGTTGACCCATTTAGGTCAAAATGGGTCAACTTGGGTCAAGTTAACCAATTGGTCAAATTGGGTCAAACCAAGGGTTGGGTCAAGTTCATATGACCATTTGAAATATTTTGGCAGCTTTCATTTAATTCAATTTTGTTTAGGTTTGAATTTGGTTCAATTGAGTTCATTTAGGTCAAATCAGTCAAGTTGACTAAATTGACCCATTTGACCTATTTGGGTTAGGTCATGGGTTGGTTCATGGTCATCATATGAAATGGATTGGTATCTTTGTTTCCAATCAATTTTGGTTAAGTTTGAATTTGGCTCAATTTGACCCTTTAGGTCAAGTTCATGATCAATTAGGTTGGGTCTAGTTGAGGCTTTGGTCAAGTTCAACAAGTGATTTGGAATGGACTTGACCCATTTGTTTCAATCAATTTAGCTTAGATCAAGTTTTGACATAATTTGACTTTTCAGGTCAAGTTGGGTCAACTTGGGTCAAGTGGCCAATTGGGTTAGGTTAGGCTCAAATGTTGACTAGGTCAAGTTCAAACATTGATCATGAATGAACTTAGATCAATGGTTTCAATCAATTTGGTCTATGGTAGATTTTGGCTATGTTGGGTTTCATTTTGGCTAAGTGTTGACTTGGTCAACCCTTAGTTTGACTTGGTTTGACCCAATTTGAGTGATTGATCATCTCATGATGATTGTTGATCATGATGAGAGGCATAGATGGACTTAGTTCAATCCAATTTGGTTAGGATTAGAATTTGGCTCATAAGGGGTACTTTAAGGTCAAGTGAGCCTAAGTGGGTCAAATGGCTTGGTCAAAGCTTGATTGGAGTTTAATTGAATTTTTATATGGACTTATGATTGAAATATAAATCCATTTCCAAGTGGTTTGAAGTCAAATGGGTTTTGATCCATTTGATAATTTCATGTTCAAAGGAAGAACATGAATGGATTTGGGGTTTGATTTTTGAATTGGGTTTTGATATGGTGATTGAAGTTTGTATTTATATTTGGGTTCATGATTGTAAGATTGATTGAATCATGAAGAAAAATCAAGGGTTTGGCTTGATTTGAATTGGATTTGGCTAAGTTCAAGAGTTTGACTTGAAAAGCTTAGGTTGAATTTTGATTGAATTTGATTTAGATCTTTGGAGTTGGTTTTGGTTGTTTGAATTTATATTTCATTTATATTTGTGAATATAAATGGGTTATGAGAAAGTTTTGAGGATTTGAAGTGGTTTGATTTGATCTAGGCTAAGTCCATAAGAGAAAATCAAAGTGACTTAGGAAAGATTTGTGGTTTGGATTTGATTGTTGGATTTAGTTTGATTGATTTGATTTTATATTTCATTTATATATGAGAATATAAATGAGACTATAAATGGATTGTGAGAAAAATTTTGTGAGTCTGAAGTAATTTGATTTGATTTAGGCTAAGTCCTTAAGAGAAAATTAAGGTGACTAAGGAAAGATTTTTGAACTTTAGATTTTATTATTGGATTTAGTTTGATTGATTTGAATTTATATTTCATTTATATATGAGAATATAAATGAGAATATAAATGGGTTGTGAGAAAATTTTATGATTTTGAAGTAATTTGATTTGATTTAGGCTAAGTCCTTAAGAGAAAATCAAAGTGACTTAGGAAAAATCTTGTGTTTAGAATTTCAATCATGGGTTTCAATCATGGGTCTCAATCACGTAGAATTGATTTGAGTTTGGAGAAAATAAATTGAGGTAGAATTGATTTAGGTTTGATGTTGATTTGATTAGGAGTATTACTTGAAGGAAGGAAGTGAGGAATGTGGTCTAAGCTATAGGGTAGGCAAATTTTCCTAACACCCCTAAGGCATGACCTATTTCTATGGCTAACTCTTCTAAGTCTCTAGGGCTAGGTTGAGTGTCCACCTAATCACTGGATGTGTCTTAAGATTAAGGATCCCTTAAAGTCTAAGAGGAGTCCTATGTCTAAGATGGAGGGGTTGAGAGCTCACTCTAAAAATGATGTCAACACAAGTCATATGCTTTTGCAAGATGGCTAGGTTGTTATTATTTAGAAAAGAAACTAAGTCTGTAAATCCACTCCCTAAGAGACTAGATCATGATGGGTATGAATAATGACTTAATATAATGTAAAATTTTACCAAATTTCATTTAATTTGGGACTCTTTATTTTGACACAGGCTATGAGATTTTCTATGCCTAAATGCATGAGAAGTTGATTATGGGCCAAATCAAACGGGAAAGAGGTGTTCTTCCATCATAGGCTCTCAAGGGTTAAGCCCTTACTATCTGGAAAAGATGGAAGCCATTTCTTAACAAGAGTGAAATCAGATGATTATGCATGATATTAAACATAACATCCAGCTAAGGGGTTGTTAAATATTTTATTATCTTGATTTAAAGCCTAGGCTTTTAGATGAGGTTATGAGTTATTTTAGAGGTTTAGTTATGAGTTGTTAGTTTGGGTAGAAAGATTAATTTTTATCCTAGGAGCCTAATCGTATCCATGCCATACAACAATCACCAATCATAAATAAACTATGAAAAGACATGATTTTTCTAATGCACAAGCTAAACAAAATATCAAATAATTTTATAAAGCTATCGCAAAAGAATAAAAGGTCGATGCGGTCGGGTACCACCGTACAACCCAAAAAAAATGTGGGTAGCCAAGCTCTACCCTTATACAACTCGGATTACAAGAGAAGGATTATAATTACAGATGATGAATATTTTGGGGGTCTTTATTCTTCATCTATTCATCTTTCATTTCTTCATTTGATTTACTTCCTTTCTTCTTTCCTTTTGGCTTGATTTAGATGTGCTTGCTCCAAAAGCATCACATGGTACATAATACTTGGTCTTATAACCAATGCTCATCCTAATCCCCCATAACACTCATCCTAATCCTAATGCAAGATTATATTAAAGAAAGAAAAGTAAATCTAGCTACACCTGTAAAATAAATGTTAGCTAAACACACCAAACAACCCAAGCAATTATATGAATAATTTAAGCTTAGCACCTCACACATGGGTAACCAAGCCCACCTGTCCTAACTTAGGTTATGCTTAAGGGCATAGCAACTTGCACATTAAAAAATATTTATATTCTCATTACAACGGCCCCTGCTATAGAAAGCATGATTAGGCTAATATCGGTCTAACATCCAGACTATGCACATACACCCTAACATCTAGTCTACAATAATACATTACAAAATAAACATACATCAAACCATACACTGCTCTAACATAAAGCTAAAAGTGGTGACTTAGTCTAATGTGTGTGCGTGTGTGTTAAAGCTTGTGTGGTATGTCCTAACTAAGCTTTAGAGTTGTGATTTGCTAAGTGTGAGGGATTTAATTTGTAAAGGGTTGATTTCTCTTTAAGTAATTTTAATTGATTTGAAGATTTTATTTAGTGTTTTCTTTTGTTTCATATGGCCTACACTTAACAACTAAGTGTTATAAAGAGAAGAAAGAGTGGAAACTTCTCTTTAATCCCTACCTTAAGTCACTTCTAAAGCAAGTTAATTAATCAATTTTCTTCAGTGAATGGCTTACTGTATGTTTTAATCGATCTTAAGTTTAGATTCACTCTAAATGACCTTATTCCATAAGAAAGGCATCTTAAGATTAATTAGAATAAATTACTATCACATAACACATATTTATTCATTTCTTTCCATCATGTATATCATGCATATGATTAAATCCTAAGCATACCTATACATACAATGTATGTCTTAGCAAACTTAAATGCTAAATGCAAAGAAGTATTATTGGAATTTAAATATTTCATTTGATTGAATTATGAATGCATGCCTTTTTTAATAAAAAAGGGGGATTTTTCATCCATTAGCTAAGTATTCATTCACATATATAAAATTTTTAAGTGAGTACGCCGCCATTGTTCTACACTAGAGGTAAGGTAGGCCTACTATTACTTAAAGCATTCCGGATGTCCCTAATATATCACTTTTCTTATGTACATATAGATGTATAAGCAACTATAAGAATGGAAAAACCCATGCAAAAGTTGTATTTTATTTATGATTCTTATTCATTGGTCATACATACATATATGTATAAGAGTTTTAAGTGAGTACGTGCCATTGTTCAACACCTGTAAGGTACAAGACCTACTTGGGCTATTTAAAACCCTCGCCCGGATGTCTAATATACCACTTTTCTTATATACATGTGAATGTACAAAAAGAACCACAAGAATGAGAAATTATATTTGATTTGATTATATGATTTACATATGTGATATGAAATTCTTCCTAAGTCTTAGCATGGAGATGCATAGGAGTAGATTTAGATAAATGTTGTGTTCTTTTCAAATGAACTATACATTTATAAATCCCATGCAAATCCATATAAGGTAAGGAAAGAGTGCTTCATATTGCATATCTTAGATTATCAACACATGCAAACTTATAGGTATTTATAATTAACATCACTTCATATATTATAATTGATTTATGGGCTTTTGAAGATAACTTTTGATTTAATAGTAATAATAGCCACACCTATTTTTAATTTAAATCAATACATGCAATTTGACATAAAAGAAACCATTTCATTTAGTTAATTTTTAAAAGAAATGAATGCATGATTACACATGGCAAGCAACATTTAACATGATTGGAAAGAAATAAAACAACACAGGCATGTGATTTCATTCAAATCCAACTAAGTCCTAAGGACAACCAAATTAAATAAGATTATTTAAAACAAACCAAAGTTCTTTAATGTCATCTCATCTTTATGTTTGATTTGAGTTAAAGAAAGTGAAAGAGGTTTGTTGGTCCTAATCCCATTCCCATATGTGTGAGTTAATGTGATTTAATGAAAAGCAATTAGATTGATTTTATGGATTGATTAAGTTAAGCATAGATTAAATCAATTAATTAACCCTTATCTATGTCACCTTAAGGTAATTAATTAAAAAATTATGAGCTAATATGATATGCAACCCATAGAAAAGTAAATATCAATGCTCCTATGAAATGAAAGGGGCCTAATACAATTAGCTCATAATTATTAATTAATTAAGCTTAAGGAGCTCACTTAATTACTCTTATGATTTTCTCATACATATGAGCTAACCATAATTTCATTAGCTTTCTTAGTTAACACCCAAAGAGCTACCCAAAAAATTTAATTAGATAAGTTCTAGAATGATTATGATTTCAATTTAATTAATTAAGCCATTTAATTAATGAATTAGACCATTAATTAATCCCAAATTAATTGATTTCAAGTCAAGTGAAATGAACTCAGGGAAAAGAATGGGAAAGAGGTCTCAATCTCATTCCTCATGCCCATTCACTATCTCATAATGATTAACAAGCTTAATTAATAATTTTCTTACTATTTAGCATGTTAATTAATCACCAATTTAATTAAGAGAGTAATCAAGGCTAAGACAAGAAATTTCCCTAATTAACTAAGCAATAAATCCCAAGAAAATTTTGTAAGGTAGGAGTCATCCCATTAATTAACCTCAAAAGTTTGGAATTAATTACTTGAGTTATTATGGAGTAATTAAGCTAATTAAGTTTTCACTTAAACCCAAATTAAGCCTTAATTACTATTCAAAATTAATTAGAATTAATTTTATATTCCTCTCAAATATCTTTAAAATGAGTATTTATTTATATTTTATGGATTTTTTTTATAATTAGTTATGATTTTTCAAAGTTTCATTAAGATGATTTTCATGAAGTTTGTTAATTTATTTTATTAAAATAAATCAATTGAACTTCAAAATTCAATAACTTTCAATCCAATAACGAATTTGATTTGAAATTTTTATGGTGTAAATTTTAACTTTAATTTCAATTTAATCTGATGTGTATTTTTAGTTTAATTAATGTAATTTAATTTTTACTAAAACTCAAATTAAGCTCAAAATATCTAGTAAAATTTGGAGATTTTAGGTTTGTTGGACTCCTCTTGGAAAGACAAATACAACGAGCCCTTGTTTGAAAATGTTCGTTAAGTATTTTAATTTTTATGAATTATTGAAGTTTCAAGTGATTTAAATAATTTTTAAAAATTAGAAAATCCCTAATTTCCCACTTAACACAGTCAGCACTGCATGCAGCATTGACGTGGCAACAGGGTGCCACGCGGTACTGAATGATTGGATGCTCGGTTCTGCATGGCACGCGGCGCCGCACAACTAGCTGCAGGGCCGAGACGCGAGTGAGAAAATGCGTAAGGACTACCACGCGGATCGGATCGATCGATGGTCCGTTTGATCTACAAGAGAGAAATGCATAAATTGATATTGCCCATTCCGGAATCACGGATCGGATGGTTACCGCATCATGGGCAGAATGAAAAATTGAAGGATTTGGGGAATTTTTCACGAAATCTAAATGAAATCTCACTCGAATGGGATAGTTTTCACATCGATTCACACCAGAAAACTTCTATTTCATATTAGGATCATATAAAATAAAGAATGCGAGGGATTTCTAAGGAAAAATTTTTAAATCACACAAAAAATGTCACAAAAATGAGAAATCCTAACACCGGCTATGGGTTTTTGAAGATTACCTCACCGGGGATGATTTTTGCAAGCAGATGATCCGTAATACTTTGGAGTGGGGAAGAAGACTTGAATGAGCCTAGACCTTCGCCTTCACTTCGGAACGATGTCTTCTCCAATCGTTGCCACTACATCACCGAAATTCACTTATTTTTGGTGTTTTTCACCCCAAAATCAAGTGGGAATGATTGCTGGTTAGTTTGGGAGCTCTAAGGGATGGAAAAGAGAGTGAGAGGAGAAGTTTTGCTGCCTCAAATGCCTTAGTTTCAAAAGTGGCCGAAAATCTCACATTTTGTTTGATTTTTGGCTCCAAAATGTTGTCATTTGGCTTGGGATGGTTGGGAATGGAAGGGAATCATCTTAGGTGGCTCATTTTGGTTGGCTAAGGCATGGAAAGTGACTGCCATGAAGAAAAAATGGGTGTCCTAGCAAGGGGATGTGGGAGTCCTTCATCAAGTGTTCCAATGGGAGAGGTGAGGTGAACTGACCTCCCTATGGGTCATGGTTCCCCCAACCACCTCTTGGGTAATATGGTCAGTGTCCTTGGTGCCTATGTGGACCAATGGATGAGTGCCAAGTGGCCAAGGAAGAGAAATGACCACTTGGACAAGTGTCTTTTCTCATGGGATGCCCTTGACCCAAGGGCAAAGTGGTTATTTGATTTGACCAGATTTGAAATGTCTCGAAAGTGAGTTGGACCAAATTTCATGTCATTTGGAGTTCATTTGGTTTAATTTGGACCAAATTATTTGATAATAGGTCAAAATGGGTTAGGTTGACCAGTTGGTCAATTTGGGTCAAACTAAGGGTTGGGTCAAGTTCAACTAATCATTTGGAGTATATTGGTTTAGCTGGTTTCAATCAATTTGGTTTAATTTGAATTTAATTTGGATTTTGGCCAATTTGATCCTTTAGGTCAATTTGGGCTAAGTTGACCAATTTGACCCAATTGACCAAATTGGCTTAAATCATGGCTTGGTTTGGGTTTGGTTGATCATTTGGAATATATTATAGACTTTGGTTAAGTTCAAATTGGGTTTGTTTGGGTTTTAGGTTGATTTGACCCTTAAGGTCAATTTGGGCTAAGTTGGGTTAGGTTAACCAATTGGTCAAATTAGGCTCAATTAAGGCTTTGGTCAAGTTCAATAATTAATTTAGATTGAACTTGAGTCATTGGTTATAATCAATTTGGTTTAGGTTACAATTTGGCTAGTTTGGGTTCATATGGGTTAAAGGTTGACTTGGTTTGACCCAATTCATGAAATTGATTAACCTAGGATGATCAACAATCATGACATGAAGTTTGGATTGGCTTAATTCACTTTGATTTGAATTGAATTGGATTTTGGTTCATATGATAATTTCAAGTCAAAAGGGGTCAACAAGGGCTTGCTTGGGTTAGTTTGATTTTGGCTTGGTGATTGTAGTTTATATTTATATTTGGGAAGGAATCCATGAGTTTTGAATTGGTTTGGGTATCATTTAGCCAAGTTCAAGAATTTGGCTAAAAGCACTAAAATTGTAAATTTGATTTGATTTGGGTTTCAATTATTTGATAGTTGGATTTGATTTCTGATTTGGAATTTGATTGGAGATTGAATTTGATAATTGAGAAAATCAATTGGATTGGAGTTGATTTGAATTTGGCTATGGCTAAGTCCATCTGATAAAATCAAAAGGCTTAGGAAGGGATTTGGAGTTTGAATTTAATCATGGGTTTCAATCATTTGATGGTTGGATTTGATTTTGGAATTTGGATTTGAATTTGAGATTTGATTTGGGAGAAGGAAGCAAGGATTTGGGTTTAGGCTATAGGGTAGGCAAGTCATCCTAGATTCTTAGGGCACAACCTGTTCCTATGGCTAACTCTTCTAAGTCTTTAAGGTTAGGTTAAGTGTTTACCTAATCACTAGAAGTGTCTTAAGACTAAGAAACTCTTAGTGTCGATAAGCATCCTAGATCCATGATGAGGAAATTGAGAGCTCACTCCAAAAGTGAGGTCAACACCGGTTTAATATAAACCCTGCTTTATTCATCCATGTAAAGTAGGGGAAAAATCCCTAATATATTTGAAGAGCCATCATACCTTAGGAGTCCTTATTAGGTGATTAGGTCCATTGAAGGGTGATGCCTCTATCTTTCAAGATAGTACATCATACCTCAATGTCGTACTCGGTCACTTCAATAAGTACCCCGTACGATCTATGTGGTGTCCCCCTCACATCCAAAAAATAAACACGACAGCCTTTTAAGAATATAATCAACTAGGGACTCATTTGGTTTTTGTTTTTCTACAACAAGGTCCCCTATAGTTGCCCTTTGTTGAGCTCCTACAAACCTCTTGATGAAGAGATGCTCTAACTCAGCAAAAGACTTCACCGAACAGTTGGGCAATTCGGTGAACAAACTAAATGCTACCCCTGAAAGGCGACTGGCAAACTGTCGAAAGAGTAATGCATCACTGCCACCGGCATTGTAATAGCTGGCTTTGAAATATGCTAAATACTACTTTGGGTTCCCACTGCCATCAAAGAACTTGAAGGATGGTGACACAAAACCCTTGGGATATTGAACTACATCAAATTCATCTGGGTAGGGTCTACCCTTTGGAATAGATGAGATCCCTCGAGCTTGTACCAACGCTTCCTTCACTTGTTGCTCTACCATCTATTTGATATCTTTTTTATGCATGGAGGTGCTATCAGTGACCTTCCTATGCAAATTGTCGACGTCCTCATCCATATGAGTGCACTTGGGATGATCTAGGGTATGTACTAGCTCAGGACGATCGGCCTCCATGGGAGAAGGTTGTGAAATTGGGGCTTGGTTCTACAAGGCTAGGACCACTGCCATCAACTCTTCTACCCTTCTCTCCATCCTATTAACTTGATCATCTTTCTGCTTGATTTGTTGAGGAGGCATTGAGTTGAGTCGGATGCCTCACCTTCCTCAACTACAATGCCTTCTTGGCTAGGTTGCTCTCTATGTAAGGATCTTTGGGTATCTACCATGTGGACTTCTATTATGTCATCCAACATGTCATCCTCATCAGTGTTGAAATCAATCATACCCTCCTCCTGATCAAACTAATCATCCCTGACTATCTGCCTCACTGTAGCACGATAGTCCTCTAAATTATCATCCAAAGATCAGTCATCCACCCTATCTGGTGCTACTAGAACATAGGTTGAATGGTGACTAACCATTAGACTGAGCTTGCACAAGTGATGCACTGAATGTTCTGGGCAAGTGGAGTATTCTCCCTAGCTGACTCAATAATTATTGGGCTACCTCGATATCCCCTCCTTCCTTCTCCTCTAACTATGGTGGCATAGCAATAATAAAACTCTTGGGCTGCCAGTCCTTCTTCACTACTATTGGGATGGAAGGCCGAGCGGGGGAGCTCAGCCTCACCTCAACAGGTAGAGTAGATAAAGTGGGATCCTTGGGACATAGCCATATCACCAAAGGGGAAACTCTCTCTCCATATGTGGGCTTATGGAACTTGGTGGGGACCACAGATGGCAGAACATGTATTAGTGAAGATGGTCGACGAGTGGAGCAGTGTAATGGGGGTGACACCAGCTGCCTCTCTACCAAAGATCTCCTCCTATAGCTCCAACCAGTGAGTACAATCCTATCAGAATGATCGGCTCTGTCTGCCTGCCGATCAGAATTATCAATCAAAGCGGAGGTCATCGACTGCTTGGCAAACCTCTTCTTGTCCCTCTTGCACTTGGGTAGCAGCTTTGGCTTCAATGGCCCTCTCTCTATGAATCTAATCCCTAATACTTCTAAGGATCAACCTCCTCAGATTATGTAAAGTGCCGAACTCTAAGCATATGTGGGCTCTCCCAACTCTCCTGAGCACAGACCGTAGACTAGCATAGGGCCTCCTCCTCTCCCTAGCAAGTGTCTCATACTCTACAGACTGTGGGGATAGTGCAGCAATCTTTCTATAGTCCACCTCTCCCTCTGAAGCTGAGAGGGGGTGAAACCTACTGCCACCGAGAAGGGGAGAGGTCTCATAAGGAGAACCCTCCTCAACCACATGGGAGGCTTCTTCTACCTCCTTCACGACATGTCGTAATGTCTTTTGATTCTTTCGTTCTTAATACAACATTGGGTTTTGGTCAATGGAGAAGGAGGGAACTAGAACTGACCTCAAACAAGGGGAGACTATCTCAGAAGCTAAGATAGTCTTCCCCTTTAGGGCAGGGGAAACTACAGAGGTAGTACTAACCTGAGATGAAACTGTGGCAAGCACAATGGGCACAATTGGCAAAACTGGTAGGGCAACCTCAATAGCCTTTCTCTTCAAAAAGGGGAACTCGAAATCTGAGTGCAAGTTAAACTGTAGAAGTGGCTTCTTATCTACCACCTCCTCTCTACTAACTATGGCGAGGGCAGCTCCCTCATAGGTGACTTTGAAGTGCTCTAAGCCAACAACTGTGAGGCGGTGGTACACGATCTAGAGCCAAATCCACACCAAAAGATAAAGAGATGATTAGCTTGACGGATGACATGATGCTGACTGACTAAAAGAAGAAAAAAAATAAGAGATGGGGCTGGGATCTCTACTGCACTGTTGGAAAGAGAGAACGAGATTACACTTTGCTTTGTTGTTGTTGACTTTGATTTTTTTATTTTGAATTGGAACCCTCATTTAACAAATTTGATTATGTTAAATGGGGTTCATTGGTATGTTGGAGATATTTTGAAAACTTTAGAGAAGAGACTATTTCTTTTGATTATTGTTGTTCGATTGATTTTGATTTTGGATGGGAACCCTCATTTAACAAATTTGATTATGTTAAATGGGGTTCGTTTGTTTGTTGGAGAAGTTTGGAAATTTTGGAGAAGATTCTTTCTGCTCTTGCTTTGGAATTCATTGGAATTTTGGATAATGTTGGATGAACTTGCTTTACCAAGCTAGTGATAAGAGGTTGCTTGTTATGGGCCTTCTCCATGGTTGTTTGTATCAACTAGGTAATTCTATCCTCCATGTTTTTCAAATCTTCTTGCGTGGCAAACTATTGGGTTTAGCTGCTTTGCTTTATACTTGACTTCTAATTCTCGGCCTCATTCGCACTCACTGCACTTAAAAAGATGTTTGATCTAAATCTATTCATGGAGTGAAGCAGAACCTTCTTGGGCACTCTAGAAAACAAGGTTAAAAATAGAGTAGCAAAATATAAAAGAAGTGTAAGAAATATCTTAAATTTTATTATTTATAGAAGATCTCCATACAAAGTAGTTTTTCTTAGATACAACTAAAAAGTGTAGGTTCTCAAGCCCCTCCCCTAAGAAGAAGTAAAAAAAGATCACCATTTTGAAAAGACCCCTTCTTATAAAGTCCTGGGAGGCGGGTCATTACATATAATAAGTACATATAAGGTAAGTCAAATGTTCAGGGGACTCGCTAGTGTAAGGAGAGAACCTTGCAGTGATTGGAGAGTTCTATGATTGTGGTTCTTCAAATCATTAAGATTATCAATTCTAGTGTATAATCTAAAGTGTGACCATTTGTATGCGGGAAAGTTTGCACGGCATGGGCGAGTTTCCATCTATATGGTTGGCGTTCATGTTTCATTTTTGTTTTTTTGCTAGGTTATCTTCTTGACTAGCCATAAGTGTGATGATTTTTTGCTAATGAGTGGCATACTTGATTTTAGTGTGATGATTGCTTGCATGAATGCTCACTTAATTTGTTCACTTATTCGAGTATACAATTATTATCATAGATGCTAACCCTTCATCTCCATAAAATTTGAATTCTACTTGTCCAAGTAAATTTAATTTGATCACCTTCTTATTATAATATATAGTCACAAAATGCCTGATAGCTAATCCATACCTAAGATTATATCAAATTCAACTAAGGCTAACAAAATCAACTGTGCCTCAAAATTTCTCTGGCAGATATTCAATTTTACTTCACATATGTCATTCACATTCATATAACTTCAATTTGGCATCATAATTGATAAAATAGTAGGCATCCTTGAAGTATGCATATTCATCAATTTGACTAAATCCTTTGAAATGTATGATTGGGATGATCTTGTTTCAAATAATATTTGTATAAGTCTCTTATGAAATGAAATAGTGCCAATAATAAGGTAAAGATGCACACAAATTTAAGATTTTATTATTTAACTTAAATTATACTTATGATTTTATTAAGAAAATGAAATAGTTTCCTATTGCATAATAAAAAATTAATTATGAGTAAACATGTACCTATAATGACCTAAGGTGGTGAATCCTTAGCTTCTTGTTATGATAGTTCATATACCGTGGTTTGAACATTCTGCTATGACTGATTCGAATTTGACATTGTCGTAGATTTAGTTTTTCTTTTCATTTGTCATAATTTTTTTGAAATTGTGCAGCACTAACTTTTGTTTCTACTTGAGGCCTTTGTCCAAGAGTAGGATAATTTTTTGTTATGTGCCTTGGTTAATGGCACCAAAAATAAGCATTGGATTTTGATAAACACTTGCAGTTATGAAGCTTTCCATAATTTTCACATTTCTTAACATCACTCTGACTTCTAAAGATGCTAGATCTGGCTTTCTTAATATTTGAAATTCTTGATTAAAAGAATTATTTAGCCTGAGAAATTTGTAAACATTTAGATTCTTTTGAATTATTTCTTTTCTAAAAATCTTGCCTCCTCCATGTAGCTTGTAAATCTACTCTTTTCTTTTGGCTATCTCTAGTAGTACAAAGTAATCATAAATTCCAAACGAAATTAAGGGTTGTCTGATTACATCCTTCAATCTAAATATTAACCTATGACATTTCTCATCTACATTCGAAGTCAATTATAGTGCATATATTGAAAGCATAATGAATTCAGCTTCATATTGCATAATTGAATAATCTTTCTATACTAGTCTAATGAACTTATCTTCTATTTGTCTTTTGGTTGAGAGGGGTATAAATCAATCATTGAAGGTCCTTATAAATTCATCCTACTGAGCAAAATAATTAGGCCGTTCGCCAAAATTTATTCACAATTGACCTTGTTACCAACTCTTTGCTTCACCTTCAAATGTAAATGTGGTAAGTGTAAGTCTTTTTCTTAGGGACATGACATACCTTCAATAATCTTTTTGATCCACATTAATCAATTTTTAACTTCAATCTTCCTTCTACTTTAAAAAAGAGTGGTGGCATCATATCCTGATATAATTTTAATATTTGTCCATAGGAGCTTCACCACTTTCACTAGCATGTGAATAAAAATTCTTAATTAATTGTCTTAGCAGCCATCATTTGAGTAAAAGCATTAGTATTAACAATGATGCTTTTTGATCCTCCTATTTCCTCTATATTATATTGTCTTACTTCCTCTTCTTTATTTTCTTATAGAACCCAAATAATAGACAAAATAATTTAATTAGACTAAAAAAGTATAATATACTTTTATAAACTTATTAATTATCAATGCCTTTGATACCACTTTTGTCACAACCCAGCCTGGGGAGCTTGGAATTTCTAAGGCACGAATGGACGATCAAATAATAGAGTTATATTATCTAACATCTGTAATATTCCACAATAATTATCAAAATTGTAAAGAGCCACTAAACCACAAGATTTATAAATCAACATATGAGCACACCAAAAAAGATCAAGTTGCATTAATAATTATAGTAAAGTAATTTAATATAAGATACAATATTTTCCATTCTTATACTTATTTTCATTAGCTCTTCTTTTGTAAACGAACTCTCTTCTATTAGTCATTTAACTTAAATGTTCTTTTCCTATAATAAGAATTTAAACAATAGGTTAAGTTTTATAATAAGTTAGTGAATATTTATAGTTCTATTATATACTACTTTTTTTGCAAATGCTCTAACATGCAATACAATAAAAAAATAATTGAACATTACTAATTTATATTATGAAAACTTTTAATTACAAATATTTAATTATTTTTATTTACATTTTATTTATAAGTCATCTCAGGAGCATTGCTTAAATATTGTACTAAGGTATATCTGTTTTCATATCTTCTTTTTTTTCATTTTTGTGTAAGGATACAATAGCATCCCATTAGTGTAAGTCTTTTCAACCTTACCAAACATGGAAAAATAAAGGATCTCACTAGGGATTTTAAAAGTAGAGAGAGAGAGAGAGAGAGAGAATGACTTAATGATAACAATCTATTCATAGATAAAACTAATGAATATTTAGTGATTTATTCGGAGAAGGTTGTCCAATGAGAATAGAAGTATTGGTGGGCGACTTAAAAGTAAAATAGGCAAATCTAGCTCTTTTTTTCTTGAAGATTCTAATAGAGTTTAACTATCGCATAAGAAAAATAGTGGTTGCTATGTTAATAGAAGAAATCTCACTTAGTTGAGTACCCCTAAGCCATCACTTATTAAATTTAACAAAAAAAATTCTTTGCCAAATCTTTTTTATAATTTTCTATATATTAAATTTGTACATGACAGATTGTGATATGTGGATCTCCCATCAGTGTGCTTTGAGTGCTTGATTGGGGTTCATTTAAACAGGAATTAGATCATTTTTTATATTGATAGATTCATCTTCTCAAAATATTTATGTTGGATCATAAACTTATTGAAATCAGAATTTGAATAATTATGAGTTCAAATTAAAAAAAAAAAATTTTAATTTTATTATGCTTCAAGATTCATGCTTTATCAAGAGATTTTTAGTGATATATCAATCTTATTAAGAAGTTTTTATGTTAACAAAGAATAAATTTGAATCTAAAACCAGCATATCTTAAATTAGCATAATATATATTTAGAAATTAAATCATAATTAGAAAATCGTAATCGTAATTAAAATAAACAAAACTGAAACTTAATGACAGCTTCAAAACTGAAACTGAAGTAAAGTACGCTCATAGACTCATTCGCTTAGAACTTAAATTAAATTTGCTGGCCTCATTCTTTTAATTGGGTTAAGACATTTGGATTGTAAAAAAATATACGGATAAACTAAGAAAAATCTTTTAGCTTGATTTTGACTCATACTTAATTTTTTTTTAAATGATTTTCTAATTTTACACAAACACGAGTTAATATATTTTTTTTAAACTTGATTTTCTCATGATGATTAAATTTATTCTAATGAATTTCAAAATATTTTAACTAAAAATTATTGTTTTATCAAATATAAGTATAATATTTTTTAAAAAAATAAATATATAAAAAGCTAGAGCTTAATTATTTGAAATGTTAAGTATTATTATGATCATTAATTTTTTTAATATATTCTAGTTCTATTAAATTTAAATTTATTTGATTATCAAGGCAAATATGCTTAACATTTCATGTTAATCTCATTAGCTAAAGCTAGCAAGGTTAAGATAAATTTGACTTAAAAATTGTTTGATTTAATTAAGATATACCAAAACGATCTGCTTGTTTAGACTTAATGATCTAAAATTCTAAATCTAATTAATGCCCCCAACCAAAAATTGAATATATGTCATTCATTACTAAGCAGTTTTTTTTTATTTTCTTATTTATATATTTATTTTTGTGAGGCGTTAGGTTGATTGGATGGTTCATACTCGATCTTCTTCCAACTTGTTGAGGGCTTAATTATCGACAGCGACCTCATTGAAATTAATTAGGTGATTGCCCTTTTGTTTGTTCCCAGCGTTTATTCTCTTCTTCCTCTTACTCACGTTTCTATACCCGAGTTTCTAAATTTGAGAGAGTTTCTTTATTTATATTTTAGAATGTTGTTTTACAAGTTTTCCAAAAAAAAAGAAGAAGCTTCTTTAGAGTATTATAATATTGAAAAAATAATATAAGAAAATCTTTTATTTATTTTATGTCAGTTATATATATATATATATATATATATATATATATATATATATATATATATATATATATATATATATATATATATATATATATATATATATATATCCTTAATTTTATGTGTGGCATAAATCCCTCTATGCAATCCAATTGTGAGACAATATATAATTAGATATATTTGTTGAGAATTTTAAATATGAGCTTATATATAAATTTAATTATACATTAGGTGCTATCTTATTTATAAGTCTATTAATTTTGTGATCAAATAAATATGATTATTTTTTCTTTGATCTTATTAATTTGTATGTAATTATCACGTAGAGATCGACATTTTATTTTATTTTAATGATTAAAATAAAAAAAAAATGAAATTTCTTCAAATAAATAAAAAGACACATTCTAAATTGGTTTTTTTTTTCTATCCCATCACGAGTAAAAAAGAACGCTCTCTCTCTCAAGAAGAGGTAAGGCCAAAATTGATTAGCTCTTCCATGGATGACGCTGATTAAATCTCTTCGATGATTTGTTGAGAGATTCGGGTATGATAAATTTATTTTTTTATCTTCATATATTTTCAACAAGTGGTATTAAAGCCACTATCATATTGAATCATTGAAAAATCATATTTCTCTTAATCTTTTGTATTCATTATTTAAGAATTTTAGATTAAAGTATGTAATTCAAAAAAAATTTTATGCAATTTATTTTATTTGTGCATATAGAGTCTATATATTTTGGATCACTTTTATTCTTGATGTTGAATAAAAGAATATAGCAATATTTTTATTTTTATTTTTTTACTTCGATCGCAATTGAAACTTTCATATAATCCATATGTTTAGTCTTGCAATTCTGACTTATTTTGAGAAATAAATCATATTTGATTATATGAAATTAATTTTCTCATATTCAAGTTTTAACATTTTAAGAAAACGAAGAAATAACATTTCACATATTTTGCCATTAATTGTGTTGATTTATTATTAAGAAAAAGGTGAGGCCTACAGTAAATGAAATGATTCATCTCACAAATTAATTATTATTTTATGTTAAAATAACTAGTTTATTTACCCAATGTTAATGTAATAAATTCCATAAGTTTGAATCTTGATTTACGCCATTTCATGAGTAATTAATTGCAATAGACTGTTGTGATTCTATGTCATAGACATTTCAATTTACTCTTATTAATTAACTCATTAATATTGGCATAGTAATAAATTGTAAAAGACGTTTCAGTTTACTCCAATTTAAAATCATAAATGCTTATTATAGCATCATATAAAGGAATGATTTAATTATTTAATTAATTCATTCATTTTGGTATAGCTGCTTCATCTATATATATATATATATATATATATATATATATATATATATATATATATAAACATGTTATATTATAATTATGTAATAAATGTTTTATGAATGCTTTTAATTATCCAATTGAATGTAAATATTCATGTTATTAAATTCAATACTTATGTTTGGAATTTGCATTTGATAAAGTTTATAAGTAACTGTTTTAATTAAATTATTCATTAAAGTTTGTATTATGATATTAAATGGATTCAATTAATATTTATTATTTCAAAATAATTTAAATTGAAATATTATGTCACCAAAGTGAGCTCTATTATATCAATTTATTTATTTTTGAAATATATAAATATTACTTAAGGATTATACTTAAATATATGCGAAAAATAATCGGCCTAAACGAAGATTATTTTTTAGCCAGATTTTGTGTAGTTACAAATATGTGATAAATTTATATTAATCATGCATATAATATATCGATCCAAAGATTAACATATCATTGACAGAATTTGTTATCAATATTTGTTTAATGTAATTTTAAGAGTACCATTTACCAAATTATTATTTTTGTCCAATGACTAAATTGTAATGTTATATTAGGTATCTTATATGTGCTCATTTTATTAAATATTTCATTTCAAGCATATATTTTGTTGATATTTTATTTACATTATATATGCATATGGAAATGACAATGTTGTTAGTTGTGAGTATTATTTTTGTTCTTTTCAATTAATATTTCTTATATTTCTGCCAATTTGAATAACATTTCAGTGCTCAATAGCACTAACTTTAAGAAATGAAAAGAACATATCACCATTACTCTTGGGTGTATGAATCTTAACTATGCGATTCGGAATGAACGTTCTCTCACCCTTAATGCAAAAAACACTATTAAACAGAGGACTAACTTAGAAAAGTGGGAGCATTCTAACCGCATGAGTCTTATAATCATGAAGCATTCCATTCCAGAAACCATAAGAGGTACAATGTCTGAAGCGGAATGTGCTAAAAAGTTTCTAAGCTAAATAACATACCATTTCGTTAGTTCTGAAAAGGTCGAAGCGAGTACTATCCTTAGTAAATTCATTTTAATGTAGTTTAAAAGCAATAGAAACATAATGGAGTCCATTATAGAGATGTATAATTTTGTCACTAGACTAAGAGCACTAAAATTAGAGATGTCTGATGATATTCTTGTGCACTTAGTTTTGATCTCTCTTCCTACACAATTTAATCCTTTTAAGATAAGTTATAATACTCAAAAGAAAAAATAGACTCTTAATGAGCTCATTGCTCAATGTCTGCAAGAGGGAGAGAGATTGAAATATGACAAAATAGAAAGTGCTCACTTAGCTACTTCCTTTCGTGATATTGTTACTAAAAGAAAAATGACTTATAAAGGTAAAGGAGTTGCAGACAAAGGGACTTCACAATATAAAGTGTAATAGAAACAAGATAATATTGTTACTTATTTCTTTTGCAAGAAGGCTGGTCATGTGAAGAAAGATTGTCCCAAGTATACAAATTGGCTCGTGAATAAGGGTAAACTTCTCAACTTTGTTTCCTCTGAAATTAATTTATCATTAGTACCAAATCATACTTGGTGGATAGATACATGTGTAACTACTCATATAAGTGTGATTATGTAGAATTGTTTAAGGAGACGAATGCCAAATGATGCTGAAAGATTCATCTATGTGGAAAATGATAATAAAACTCTTATTGAAGCAATATGCTTATATAGATTACATTTAGAATATAATTATATTTTGAATTTACATGAGATTTTTTATATACCATTGTTTAGATGAAATTTAATTTCTATTTTTTGTTTGGACAAATTTGGTTATTCTTGTTCATTTAGAAATGAAAAATTTAGTCTCTTTCAGTATTCAAATATTATTGGTACTAATTCTTTGGTTGATAATCTATATAAATTAGATATTTCTTCTTCACAAATTAATGAAATTTTTTATGCAAGTAATTTTGGTACAAAGTAAAAATTAATGAATGAGAAATCATATATGTTATGGCACAATCGTTTAGGATATAGTTCTAAACAAAGAATTGAAAGACTTATATCACAAAGAATTCTTGGTTCTCTTGATTTTTCAGATAATAAACTCTGTATAGAATGCATCAAGAGAAAATAAATAAATATCAAAAAAATTAGTGCTAACAAGAGTTTAAGCATCTTGAAATTAATTCATATTGATATTTACGGTCCATTCCCCACAGCTACTTGGAATGACCAATAGTATTTTATTACTTTCATAAATGATTATTCTCATTATGAGTACTTATACTTGATTTATGAGAAGTCACAATCACTGGACGTATTCAAAAATTTTAAAGCTGAAGTTGAAAATCAACTTGAAAAGAAAATAAAAGCTGTGAAATCTAACTGTGGTGGTGAATACTATGATAGATATTATAAATCAGGTGAACAACATGTAGGCCCTTTTGCCAAATATTTAGTAAAATATGACAACATTCCTCAATATACCATGCTAGGGACTCCAAGTCAAAATGGTATAGCTGAGAGATGAAATCAAACCATTATGGATATGGTTAGAAGTGTGATACTCATTCTTTCTTACCAAAATCACTTTGGGGAGAAGCCTTAAAGACTGCAGTTTACATCCTTGATAGAGTTCTAAGTAAAGCAGTAGCTAAAACTCCATATGAATTATGGATTTGGAAGAAGCTTAGTATTAAGCATCTTCATGTCTAGAAATGTCCAGCTGAAGCTAGGCCATATAAGCCTAATGAAAGAAAGTTAGACTCAAGAACTATTAGTTAGTATTTTATTAGATACTCAGAAAGGTCGAAAGGGTTTTAAGTTTTATGATTTTTCAAATAAATCCTTTTTCAAGGCAGATAATGTTAAATTTATTGAAGAAGTTGAATATGATGGGAGTAATAAACCTATGGATTTTATATTTGAAGAGCAATTTATTACTCTTCCTGCAGTTACAATAGAAAATGATCAGATAATTTTACCTAACCTTATTCAAGTTATAAATACAGATAATCTAAATATTCTTGAATTAACTCCCACTCATATTGAGGAGTCATAATAATCTTAAATTGAAGTGCCATTAAAAAAATCTACTAGGGAGAGGAGATCAGCAATTTCAGATGATTATATTGTATATCTGAAAGAACATGATTTTGATATTGGATTGAAAAGTGATCAAATCTTTTTTAATCAAGTCAAACAAAGTGTCAACTCCCATAAATGGATAGAAGACATTGAGGATGTGATGAAATCAATGAAAAATAATGATATTTGGGATCTTATCGAATTGCCTAAATTAGTAAAACCCATTGGTTATAAATGTATTTTTAAAACCAAACATGTTTCAAAAGACAACGTCGAAAGATATAAAACACATCTAGTCGCTAAAGATTCCACTCAAAAGGAAGGCATTGATTATAAAGAGACTTTCTTTCTAATTTTTTTAAAGACTCTTTTAGAATCATTATAGTACTAGTAGGTTATTATAATTTAGAGTTATAGTAGATGGATGTAAAATCTTCATTTCTTAATAGTAACATTAAAGAAACTATATATATGGTAGAACTAAAAAATTTTTAATCTTCTAATTCAAAACATTTAGTATGAAAATTAAAGAAATCCATTTATGATTTAAAGCAAGCTTTCCGGCAATGGCATAAGAATTTTGATTAAGTGATTACTTCTTTTTATTTTAAAGAAAATATTGTTTATCAATGTATTTATCATAAAATTAGTGAGAGTAAATTTATCACCCTAGTGTTATATGTTGATGATATTCTACTAGCAAGTAGTGATATAAGCCTTTTGCATGAAACCAAAATTTTTTTTTCAAATAAATTTGGAATAAAAGATCTTGGGAATGCATCTTTTGTGTTGGGTATACAATTTTATCGAGATCGTTCTCGTGATATACTTAGTTTATCACAATAGGCATATATTGATAAAGTTCTTAGTAGGTTTAGCATGAAAGATTGTGCAGTGGGAGATACACCCATTGTGTGATAAATTCAATTTGCTTCAATATCCAAGAAATGAACTTGAAAAGAAAGATATGGAAAAGATCCCTTATGCATATGCAGTAAGGAGTCTTATATATTCTCAAGTTTGTATGCATCCGGATATTGCGTATATTGTTGGAATGCTTGACAAACATTTAAGTAACCCAGGAATGGATCATTGAAAAGTAGTAAAATGGGTTATGCGGTATTTGAAAAGAACAAAGGACTTTATGCTCACATATCGAAGATCAGATCATTTGGAGATTATGGGGTACTCCGATTTTGATTTTGTTGGTTGCCTCGATAGTGGAAGATCCACTTCAAATTATATTTTCTTATTAGCTGGAGGAGCTATATCTTAGAAAAGTGCTAAACAATCACTCATAGCTTCTTCTACTATGAAAGTAGAATTTATAGCTTGTTATGAGGCATCAAATTAAGGAATATGATTATGAAATTTTATCACTCGGCTAAATATTTCTGATGGAATAGAAAGACCATTAAAAATAAATTATGATAATAGAGCTGTTGAGTTGTACTCAAAAAAATAACAAGAGTTCGTCAAAATCAAAGCATATTGACATAAAATTTTTTATTGTAAAAGAAAGAGTTCAGAGTTTTCAAGTATCTATTGAATATATTAATATAAATTTTATGATTGCAGATTCACTTACAAAAGGTTTACCACCTAAAGTATTTCATGAGCATGTGGCTCGTATGGGAGTGATGTACTTTGATGATATGCTAGCTTAGTGAGAGTTTGCTTATGATGTTCAATGATTGTAAATATATTTTTCTGATCATAATAAAATATTGTTATTATCTTATAGTTGAAAACTTTGAAATAAAGTTATGCAGTTTCAATTGTAATTTAGCATAAATAAATGAAACTATATTTATAACTTTTTTTGAGTTATAATATAAGATCAGTTGGAAATATACATGATATATTATCACATTATATGAAATTTTCATGCTATACATCCATACTTGATCTATGTTATTAATTTTATTGATTTAGTGATCACTGATGGATCTTGTTATAGAAAATTATAACAAAGATCATTTTGGTTCTATATCAATATTATTAATGAGCCAGATTGTCTAAAGATATTTCTCTTTGAAGATAACAAATATTGAGCTCTTAAAGTATTCAATAATGTATAATCGTCAAGCAATATATGTGGCATAAGTGGGAGATTGTTAAGAATTTTTAATGTGGGCTAATATATAAATTTAATTATACATTAGGTGCTATCTCATTTTAAAGTATATTAATTTTGTGATCAAATAAAGATTTATTTTTTTGGCTTTTGAGGTATCTTATTAATTTTGTATGAAATTATTATGTATATAGACTAGACATTTTATTTTATTTTAATGACGAGCTAAAATAAAATGAAATGCACTCAAGTATAAATAGGGTCATGATCTCAATTCTAATGGGTTGGTTCTTATTTTTTTTCTCATATCACATCTTGAGTGAAAAGAAGAGTCTCTCTCTCTCTCTCTCTCTCTCTCTCTCTCTCTCTCTCTCAAGAATACCGCTTTATAAGTGGAAGGCCAAAATTCCCACATTAGCTCTTCCATGGATCCAGGTACACTTCCGATTAAATCTGTTCGATGATTTGACATGAGATCCGAGTACGATAAATTTATTTTTTATCTTCATATGTTTTCAATAATATTTATTTACTAATTTAATTGTATTATTAAATAATTAGATGATGTGAAAAGTAATATGTGGATGTAAAATAAATAAAATATTTTAAAATTTAATATACATAAATATTAAACTTTAGGTATTAGATATATATAAATAACAAGAATTATTTGGCATGTAAATAAATCCCTCAATAAAAATCTATAAAAAAAAATAATACTCTTTAAATTGTTTGAAATTAGTAAGCATTATATATGATAGAAGTATTTAAATTCACCTTTCAGTTATACATAGATATAAATTATAACTATTTAAAAACTCACAAACCTTCTCAAAAGAGAAATATCTTTCACACCTAAAATTCAAAGAAAGCGAGATTTTCTATCTTTTTTAAAAACACATTTTACATTTACTATCAACAAAATGAACTAAAAATAGGAACACTTTTGTGTATCGCCAAACCTTTCTTTGGCATTGATCTACAGGCTACAGCCACCAACCGATCAGGTCTTGATCAACTATAGCAAGCCACCTACCACCTTGGAGTAGCTGAGTATCAATCGCAAAGAAAACTAGAAGTCATTTCTTAAATGGCCACCAACCGGCTTTCTTTTTGTAATTTTTTTATTGCTTTAAAATGCACATGTCGGTTTTTGATGTAATAATGTATTTTAATTTTTAAAAATTATTATTAAAGATGTTTTTAACGCAGTATGAATAATTTCATTATTATAAAAATAATTTATTTATTGGGAAAATACATTTAATGAAAAAAAAATAAAATATCACAAATCAGCAGGTGAGAATCATGCAAAATCACGCTTCCATACCTACCCCCATACTCTCAATTCCCTCATCCGCCAGCTGTCCTATAATTATGGAAAATTTATCAAAATAGCACACATTTTTTATAAATTTATATATTTAATACTTAAAATTTAATATTGATAAATATAAATTTTTTTATGTAAGAAAAAAAAAATATTTTACTTAAAAAATAATCATAAATTTTTTTGATATAATATTAAAAATTTAAGAATTATTTATCTAAACATATAAGATTAGATATCTTAATTATATAAGAATTATGTATTATATATATATATATATATATATATATATATATATATATATATATATATATATATATATATCTTTAATATTTATTTCTCTGCTGCCAAATATCATAAATCTCACAATAAAAAAAATAAACAAAGTAATCACTTAAATCGTCTGTGTAGAGGCAGAGGCGGAACTAACTTATTTTTTCAAGATGAGCAATATTTTAAATAATATAATAATTAAATAATAATCATAATATGTATAATTAAATAAATAAAATTATATCATTTTTTTTTAGAAAAATACAAATAATTAGTAAGATAAAATCATCAAATTTATAAGAGAAAATTATAAATAGATAAAAATGTGAAAATTATAGCCTATAATTTCTAGTTTACTCACCTTCTTAAGATTAAATATATAAATTAGTTTTGCTCAAGATTTATAGATTAAATTATTTGATTACTACAAAAGTTAATAAAATATCAAAATCCTTTTTATCCATTTTTGAAATACTAAACACAAAATAATTTTTTTTAAAAAAAATTATATGATAGATCAATTTTAAGTAATTTATGAATTTAATTAACATTTATATTAATTAGTGTGTGCATATTAAATGTTTTTAAAAAAATTGTAATATTAATATATAAATATAAATATAATTTATAAGAGGAATATAACAAACAATCTAAAATTTTTTCGAAAATTTTATGATTTAAAATTATTATAAAATTATAAAATATAGTTTATAATTAAATTACATGAGTTAAAATATTGATTACGTGAGATTACAATAAGTTAAAATTAAATTCATTTTAAGATGTGTATATAATACTATTTGCTAATATTCATCTCAAAATTATTCTTAAGGTGGGAATTATTTTGAGCATGGGCAAAATTATAAACTTCTATATCTAATTGAATAAAATTAATATTTTTAGGCTGGGCAAATATATAAATTACAAAATTCTTTATTCCATTAAATAAAATTAATATTTTAAGGGTGGCATTTGCCCACCCTAGGCATCACGTTGGGTCCGCCCTTGCTTATGAGTACCCAGTTATTTGGCTCAAGATTATTATGAGTCGATTTCACCTAAAATTAATATACTCTGTGTATATGATTGGAGTGGGCAAATAGGCCTACTATATATAAGCTATTTCATTTTCCACGATGAATATGTATATAATTGAAGCTACATTTTTATAGCTGTGACAAATATTTAATTGATTTGAGGTAACAATATTTGATTTGGATCATTGGAAGAGAATGGCTCATTATTCTACTTAGCCTTATAATACCATAAAGATATCGCTGTCTTATAAAAGTTGATTTCATACAATTAATGACTATATCTCAATTACATATTAATAAATGCTAAAAATTTAGTTAATTATGGAGTATATCTTAATTACATAAGTGACATATAACATGAAGCTTATTGTATAAGCCGAGAGTGCTACTTTTTATTTACATATTATTTCTCTATATTATTCTATAAATCAACAATGCACATTTCTTAACTCATTTCTAGCTACATCACAAATATCCAAGTATTTGTAATATTTCTGCTTTAAAAAGCATGTTCTACAAAAATACATGAAATAAAAAAAAATACAAAAAACAAAAAATTCTAAGACAAGCAATTAGTTTTGTAGTTGTCCCAACATTCGTAACTTCATGCAGTGAAATGATCAACAAATGCTAAGGGATTGTGAAAACATTAAAATGTACTATTAAAGATTGCCATAAATTAAAATAAAAACAAATCTATAACATAAAATTAAATTTATTATTATTTTTTTGATATTTTTAAACATAACAATGCCACTATCTAAATATTTTTTTTTTAAATTATTTTTATAAATGGCACTTTGCCATTCTCTATATGAATCAGGTAATTTTTTTAAATTAAGTACCCTTTTAAACTTAATTAGTAAATTAAGTATAAAAGAAATAGGTATAGTCACTCACTAAGTGCTGACTTGTCATCAACCCAACGCATAATTTATGTAGTAGCTAGTAATTAGTAGGCGACTAGATTTATAACGTCTGAGCCTAGTTGCCCAGAAACTAGCCCACAAAAATTTTTTTTTTTCAATTGGGTTACACCAAGTCATGAAGCATATTCTAATCATTAAGGTGAATTAATATCAGGCATATTGAAGTCATTAAGGATATGTACAGTAGAGCTATTACATCAAGGATTGGCTTTAAGCCCTTATGTTTTTTTGCTTTAGATATGGATGTTCTTACTAGGCTTTAAGCCCATATCTTCAATTTTGGAGGTCAACCTTAGAGTATGAAGGTTTTCATTTAAGTAGATCTAAAACTAAATATATGGATTATAATTTAAGTTGTACAAGTTATTGTATTAGTGTTATGACATTAGGTGAGCGATTTAGATGAGTCATTATAGAAATGAATTTAAGTTGTACAAGTCATTACAAAAAGAGTGAGTACAAGTCATTACAGAAATGGACGATCCAAAAATAAAAATAAAATAGACAAGAACTAATGTAGTACAGACACATACCACACTATTCTAAATAGCTAATGCCTCTATTGTCTATGTGGAATCGCACCACTCCCAAGTGTGTACTGGTCAGGTGCACGTAATGGACGATCACACAGCTGATGGTGGCCCTCCAATGCAAGATCTTAAGTGCAGGATAGTCCAAAGGAGAAGAAATGTGACTCATAATGGTGGTATGTAGAAGGACCTGGATAAGCATATGTAGATGGACCTTGATTAACATATGTAGATGGTCTGGTGCCCCAGTCATGATGTGGGACATTCTCTGTAGGCTCCGATCCATAATGTGGGTCGCTGATATGTACACACAATCTCAAGTCTCTGCATAACACCTCGTACCTATCTATATCTCACTATAACTTGTGCTCATCTGTATGGCTGAAGTATGGCCGGAAGATGTCCTGAGTGACCAAGATGTGCTCGAACTGCATGAAAAATAGCATGTGAAATTAGCCTCAAGTAACATATTAAATTCAACATAATACTTATGTTAATGCTTATATATATGCGCTCTACAGGTGCTCTAGGATAGTAAGTGGTCGGAGAATCTGTCGAGGTGGCTAATAAATAGAGAGAAGCCCAAGATCTGAACCAACACATGTACTGATTGATAGTTTTCAGCCTGTCCTCATCTTAGTCCAAGCCCTCGACTATGTAATCCCTCCGCCTCTCACAAGCGGCAATGTGCACCTGGTAGTAATCAACCCAGTCTACATCTGCTTTACCTCGACCATCGACCCTTTTGAAACTAGGGTCAAATGGTGCCACATCTACTCTGAGTATGAGTCCAAACTATCACAACACTCGATCAGGTAAGTGCCACTCCACCCTCTTCCAACTGATCAGCGGGACTCATGCTAATCATATATCGGAGCCTGCTAAGCATGTATGTGATAGACGTAGCATGATCTGCTCAGTGTATGACTCCTAAATCACCTGTACATATTAAAAAATATGTTAAATTAGTATACACATTATAGAAATTAGAATAAAAAAGTACTATACAAGTCTAACTTATGTATGCAGCAAGCCATCCAACTCATTCCTATATAATGCCACGTTCACCATTGGCATCTGGAGAACATATCTCTCATTCCACCTATGCACACAACACATTTTAAATAAACATATAAGCCAAAAATTTGAAATTACAGAAATGAAAATATACCTCAAACTAATCTTTGAGCCAAGATCGGTTGGATATATGGCACATGTAGGTCGACCTCCCACATGAAGATGCTCTACAATATCCGGACCAAGACCATATCTGCGAAGGTGTATACCATATTAGCCTGCCTAGTAGACTCATACAACTCTCGATAGAGGTGGGCCAGAACTGCTCCTCCTATAAATAGTGTAATGAATGAATTTAGGTGCTCAAGTAATGGAAGATACCAGATGGATCTCGAAACCTGACGTGTCTGGTAGTAGTATGCACCCAATAAGAAACAAAATGTAGGCACGCAGGTGCCTGAAGTACTCCTCAATGCTCAGATGCGCATAAGACTCTCTATAAAAAGACCACTTAAGCCACCTCAATGACATGCATGTCTGCACCTGTGCTTGACCCATCCTGAAGGTCGATCTGATGTGTGGGCTGATCGGGTCATGATACACCACATATGGTATGGGATGTCGTCCCAACAACTCATCACAATAGTGTGGCCAGCTACGCCATCTCTTCCCCTCACCAATTATAATTGGACCAATAACAGGAGGCCCATCAACACGTAATCCTAGGATCATCGCCACATCCTAAAGCATCACTATCATCTCACCAACAGCAAGGTGGAAGATATTTGTCTGTGGAGACCATCTCTCAACCAGGGCAGTAAGTAGATGATGATCCAAGTGAATGAAAGCTGATTAACACACTGTAGGCTTGCTGGTTCCAGGCCACTAATGAATCTCCTGCAAGTGATGGGCCACTCTTTCAGCATAAGCAAGTGGGAAGCTCAAAGGCTATAATAAAAAATGATCAACCATTAGTCAAACCAAGATCGGGTGTAATAGAAACCGAAATTAAATAACAACAAGACGTGGGTGGGCGGCTCTATGCCGACCATATAGGGAGGCTATGCTAGGGTGGACCTCTATAGGGTCGCCCAAATGTGGGTGTCCTCCTAGCATGGCCCCTCGATGTCTAACCGGTGGTGGTGCTCCTCTACCATCGCACTGTTGAAAAAAATATGCGAGTCGGTGTTAAATAGTTATAAATATTAAATGCAAAGTTGTAGCATAAAGTAAGCCAAAAAGAGTACGCAAACCTACAATTTCTAAATAACATGCACTTAACATATAGATTGTCGCTAATCTACAACATACCTTCTATTGTTGACATTTTGTGACAGAAGGGTAACTGTCTTGCATAGACTGTAGGTTCTGCTACTGCTAGCTCTATTTTCATCCATTGTATTTTTGAACCTAGTGGTACGAGGTCTACCTGACCTTTTATAAAAATTGGGTGGTAGCAATGCTATTAAACCTTGTTCAAAACTGTAAGCTGGCCAATCATAACGGTCAAGCAAAGTATGGAACTCAGTTGAATATGTGAGCTTATACAGATGCAGAGTGTAATACTATGACACACACGCCAGGTGGTTTAATCTTCTAAACCCCTGCACAGCAATAACATGTGGGCATGACCAATGATATATGACTGTTTTATTGCAACTGCAGCTACACTGACCATTATCTAGTAACTCTAAATGATCTGCTTGACCTATCAAACACCTGCATCTCCCGAGGGTTGATGTTCTCCGTGGAAATGTCGTTTCTCTCAAACATTAACATGGTGGATACCCTTTGGGTGAACATAAATAAATTGGCCTCCTATTGCTGAGTTGTATAGGCAAGTCTTTTCATGTGCAACTAAATTATAATAAATAATAATGATTAGAGCTTGAATTGACAAACCACATGCACATTTCAGAATACTGTTGAAACATTCAAATGCATTGGTCATCATTGTATCATAACGCATTCCATCATCATGTACAAGTGATCATTTAACTGGGTCGCATTCCACAAGCCATTTGTGAGCTTCTTCTTTCACTTTTTTAATATCTATCATAAACTGATTAAACTCATAAATGTCATCAGTGTTTCCTACCATATACATTTTTTGGTAGAGAAATTCAACATCACCAATTCCCAATCTATGTGTCACCTTTTTAAAATTTTCATGCAGATGGTGCAAGCAGTGTCTGTGTGTGGCCCATGGAAAAATTTCTCTACACCCACATTACAAACCAACATGTTTATAAGATATTATGCACAAATCACGTCTAGCTGACACCACAGGCAGCATATCATGTAAGCACATTAAGAACAACAACCAAGAATCAGTCGACTCAGACTCAACAATAGCAAAGGCAAGAGGAAACAAATCATTATTTTCATCTATTCCAATAGTAGTAAGTAATGTACCATGATACTTGCCTAACAAAAATGTACTGTCTAAACTCAAAACTAGGTGGCAACTACCCCAGCCCAAAATGGAAGGACCAAACGACCAAAAAAGTCTCTGGAATTGCTATGTATTGCTAGACTAAATTTTGTAGACTGTACCAGGTAAAGTAGTACAAATTTCTTCCATGAAAAGGCAGAGATTCCTATAAGACTCTTTCCAACTACAAAAAATTACTTTTATTACCTTACGCCTAGCATCACAGGCCTTCATGTAGGAAACTTTGACATTAAACTTTGATTCCATTCTACCTATAATCTCCCTAGGTTTCAGATCAATTTGATGCCTGATTATAGGTGAAATACGTTATGAATTTGGACCTGCACTGCCGATGACCACCAACACTAAGCATTGACATACATCTGTTCCACCTGGAGATTCACCCAAAGACAAATGTTGACAATGGATGCTAATTACATGATCTAGTAGGACCATCCAAATGTACACATATCATAGTATAGTTCTTTTGGTTTGAAGTAATTATTTGAAATTGAACATTATTCACTATACACCATCCAATAACAGCGAACTTAAGACTCCTTTTACTTGTAAAACATATTCCTTCTACAAGATCACCTGAGATTTCAACATCATCTGTTAGGACATTTTCATCAGATGGACCATAAAATTAAATATCATTGTCCCACTCTCTTGTAGTTTGACACATCCGTACATACTCATTAGTAGACAACATCTGACTTTCACTATCAATACTTCAAAATGAATGATTTTTTAAAAAATCCTGACTGGCTACATTCTCAACCACAGTAGCTTCTAATCCAAGTGAACAATTATCATCACTAATATCTTGCTTAGAGTCACTACTTGAGCCACTACTCATAGTCTCATACTCATCATCGCCACAACACTCTGAGGCACATACAGTTCCTCTGAATGATAAATAACATCATCGCTGCCACAAAACTCATAAGTATGACAACACACATTGATATTAAATTTTACCAGTATAAATAGAAAAAAATAGAAAAGGTATTACGGGAATCCAAAGCTCAGACACGTGAGAGCATAATGATTAAATCAGATATGCGTCGATTGTATATCTGCTGACCTTAATACCGGATTAGTTGATGTGGATGCAATATTAGCATCCTCCACTTCCATATACAACACTAATATCTGACGGAAAGCTTCATCTAGTGTAACATCGCTAACTTCATCATCAGAAATAACAAATGCTATAAATCTATTACCCATCAAATAACGATATGTAAGACTGACAGAGTGGCACTTTGAATCAATGTGCAAGGATCTCATAATTCTTTGTTTCAATTCAAGTAAGGTGCGGTGTCGCAGAACCTTAACTGGACGATTTCGACCACCCATATAACTTGGAATGAATCGCCATCGATTTAGTCGCTTCATAGAATAGGATCAACGAAACAAACTCCTTACTCATTCCTCAAATAATTGGAGAATAACCAATCATATCAGTATTTCCTAGATTTAGGAAAATATTGTGCTTCCAAATTTATTTGTAGTACATACTACATAAATCAAATGATATTTAAATCGATTGATACGTTATGTGAACGCCTCCATCTAAGGTGACTTGCTCTAAAGGTAAGTGGGCTATAATCTTATAGGCCAATTGCTATGACTCAAATCCTACTCATATCATTCATAAATATTTCACAATCATTTATAATAGTATACCTGACATATATTAAACATTAAAGACTGTATTATCACCTAAAATTATAAACAATTACTTGAACCATAACTCTAACCCAAAATTACAATTCAAATCCTACTACAAAACTCTAATCTCACACCTCTAAGCCCTAGTACACACAATCTACTTACTTATAAATGAGAAAAATTAGGGATTTACTGTGTGTTTATAAAGAACAACGGCAATGTGCACTAAGAAATGCGAATACCCAGGAAACTTCCCCGAAGGAACTAAGTCGTCGAATCATCGACGGAAGCTAATGTTGAGTTCCAAGAGATGTTAGCTTGAGAGGAAACCCAACGACGCTGGATGGGGTCCGGCAAAAAATGACGCGCTAAGCGGAAGGTGGAGCAATGTCGGCGGTTGGAGCAAGGCCGACAGTTGCCGGAAAGGTTGGAGAGGAAGGTGATCGTGCTCGGAAGGGAGAAATGCAGTGGGCAGCTCACGTGGAGGTGCCAGATGTAGCAAGGGGCTCGGATCGACGGAAAGGAGGCAAAATAGGCGACGGCCGATCGATATTTGTTTAACCCTCGTTAGTCGCCACTAAGTGGGCTACTAAATTGTTAATGAACAGCCCACTAAGTGGACAACCGGCTTCAACTAAATGCGTTTCTACCACGCCTGAGTTGAGATGATATGGTCGCCCACATTGGACTATACCTATTTCTAAATTTTTTATAATGATACTTAATTTACTAATTAAGTTTAAAATAGTACTTATTTTAAAAAATTGCCTTTGAATCAAGAGCTCTAATTTACAACATAAATGAGAAGCTTAATCATGGTACGTACCTGTTCTCTTACGGATAAATTTTAAAAAGCAAAAAGAAGCAAAATTAGAGATAATTTAAAAAGAGTAAAAATAATTTTAAAAGGTGCTTTATGCATCTATATGGCAGCCACCTAGGATTAAAACAGCCTTTAACAAATCTTTTCTGCTTACACACCCTTTAAAGGGTGTATAGGTAGAAAATGCCCTTAAAGAGCTTTTTAATTTTACGTCATGTCACGTAGGATACAAGAAAATTCAATAAGACAATTTAGATATTTTAAAATTACACTATATGATATATAAATGATTAATTAAATGTATGCAATCCAAATCTTTATTTATAATGACAATCTATACGTAATTAAATGTATTTTATGATATATGTAAAATAAATATAAATCTTAATAGATTAACTGTATACAATATTTTCTTAAATTAAATTATATTACTAAAATTTAATAAACATAATTGAAGAGTTTTTTTTTTAAGACTTAAGTGGGTTATAGGATAATCCAAGATATAAAATAATAATCATACTCCCTAATCCCTATGAATCTTATTTATCACTAATTAACTGTAAGATATTAACTAGAAAAATAAGTATAAGTAATATTTATAGTTGCCTTAATACTTCAAGATTCAAAATCATATAAATTCATTAAATACAAAAAATAATTAAGTTCTCATATTTATCCTCAGCCCCACATAAATCTTCAAGAAATTCTTCAATTAGATTTATTAAATTTTTATCATAAAATTTAATTTTAAATATATTGTATATGATTAATCTATCATAATTTATATTTAATTTACATGTATTATAAAATAAATTTAATTATTCATTGCTTAAGTCTTTATAAAAATAGATTTGGATTCTATAAATTTTAAAATTATTAAATTTATTTTAAAATTATATTTCTAATTAATTATTTATATGTTATATAGTGTAATTTTAAAACATCCAAATTATTCTATAATTTTTTTTGCATCCTACGTGGCATGCCATGTAAGATGAAAATGCCCACTTTAAGGGAGTTTATTGCCAATTTGGCATATAGAAAAAAAATCCTTTTAAAAGGCATTATCATCCTACTTAGCTGCCATGTAGAATGCAAAAAATACATTTAAAATTTTTCTTTGCTCTTTTATAATTTATCACCTAATTTTACACCTTTTGCTAATTACTTTTACAATTTTTTTTAATTTGTCCATTCTCTTATCTAATGATTTGATTAACGTTACTAAGCACATTGTGATTTGTTGCAAATTCAATGGCATCGCCTCCTTCACCATCATCTTCCCCTTCTCTCTTTAGCACAAAACTTAACTACTACCACGACTTAGTCTTTATCGTTGTTATATTTCTTGCCACATGTGCTATTGCAGTGGGTTTTTATATTTGGCGTCGATGTCGATTCCTCTTGGTATGTGGTATGTTTGGCCATCAGGAGAATGATTTGAATATGCAACGTTGGGTTTCGGTATTTATCTATCACAACAACGAACAAGAAATTGATGGAGAGGAAGAGGAAGCCACAACAGAGTGTGTGATTTGTCTATCTACATTTGATGAAGGTGACGAGGTTAAGCAGTTGTTATCATGCAAACACTTATTTCATGTGACTTGTATTGACATGTGGCTCAACTCACATAATACTTGTCCACTTTGTCGCAGAAGTATTTTTCCAACTATATCGCATTATGTATAAAAATTTAGAATATTTTATCTATAACTGTAGGTTTTGAACCATTGTACTTCAGTACCATTGTATTCTATATTTATTACCTTGTATCACATTCCATATAAATTATTGATGTAGATATTGAACCATTGTATTCATTACCATCTATATCTATAGTTGCTGGTTTGCCTTTGTATTAATTGTGTATGTCAATATTTCATTTATGCTATATATAATTAATTATACATTTCATAATTAAAGACTAAAATTTAATTTTATTTTGTTTCTAGATAGGTTTGTCTTGACTTATTTATTTATAGCTTATTTTTTACACTGAACAAAAAAAAATCTAATTCTTAAATCTCTTAATTTTAATATCTTCTATCTTCATTCTAAATTCCAAGAATGACCATGGTGTTATATCTTAAAAATCAAATTTCCATTAGAAAGATATAAATTTAGAAGCCAAAATTGAATTTTGAACCTAGAGGTTACATAAAAATAAAATTTCTTTAAAATTTAAATAATTGTCTATGAAAATGATATAATTATTTTAGGAAGTGACCAATAAAATATTTGCCAATAAAAATATTAGCTCTTCAACATTTTTAAACTAAAAGATTGCGATAAACTCAAGTATTTTATGGCATATTGAAGTGCCTCATTCAAAATTTAGTGTTATTATTTCTCAAAGGATCTATATATCAAATATATTGAAGATAGGAATAAAAAATTGTAGATGCCATTAGGCTCCAATTGGATTTGAACACTAAACTTCAACTAAATTAAGGGGAGCATTTATCCAATCTAGATAGATATAGAAGAACTATTGGGAAACTAAATTATCTCATATTTACTCATCCACATTTCATTTGTTGTAAGTGTGGTTAGTTAGGGCCTACAAGCTCTATGTGATAATCATTAAGATGTTGTCATTCTAATTCTCACATGTTGACCTCATTTTTCAAATGAGGTTAACATCATCTCTAGTCTTAATAATTATGATCTTTAATTTTAGATTATGAGCTTCTTAATTAGGTACTTAGAAAACTATACTTAGTAACTAGGTGAACAAATCAAAATTAAATAACTCATTAAATCAAATGTAAATCTAAAATTAAAAAAAAAACTAAATTTAAAATCTAATCAAACTCAATATCTTAAAGTGAAACCTTAAGTCATCTTTGTGAATCCTCCTAAGACCCGACTTAACCCAATTGGATTAGGTGAACCTAAATTTAAAAAAATTCAACAAAAATCAAAACTATATATATCTTAATCAAAATGTGATTTTAATTGAGGCTAAATTAAGGTAATTTGGATGATTGACCCAATCGACTCATTTTAGCTAAAAATCACCTAAGCATAAATAAAATAAAATAAAATAAAATCAAAATAAATCAAAAATAAAACAAACACAAAGTATAAAATTAATGCATAAACATAAATAAACCCAAACTAAATCTAAATGAGATTAAAACTGATCAACCAGGTCATTTGATCTAAAATTGACCTAAATGGGCTCCATCAAGTCAAGTATCAAACAATCATAATTTGGTCAAATTGAGTTAGCCTAAAGACTCAAAATAATAAAATGAACCCTTTCAAACATAAACTAATAAATTTAAATTAAATGAGAATTTAAGTGGACTGATTTTGCAACTTAACCCAAATAAACCAAAATGAACCTCATTAGGCTAAATCCAAATCAATTTACAAATTAATCTAAATTAAACATTTCAAAAATAATTAAATATAATTCAATCAATCATTAAGTTTAATTTGACTAAATTGATCATTCGATCCAAGTGAACACATCTTGACCTATTAAGGCTAATTTAGGCCAAAATGAGTCAAAATCAAAATCAATTGAAATTAATTACTCTAAATTATTTCAAACACTTAATTAAATATGATTAGAGTTTGAACATATTTTAATTGAATCCAACTTAACCCATTTTAGTCAAAATGGGTTAATTTGGGTCAAAATCTAAAATCATTTCAAATTAAATGAAATCAATAAATCAAACACATAATGAATGATCATTTGAACATAATTAAATACAAATCTAAAATTGCAACATAATTAATTAGGTTAAGATGTGGTTAAACTAACATGAATCAAGTCAAATTCAAACACGACCCCCTAAAACTCTTAATGAACAATTAAAAATCATTAAAATTTAAATCTAAAGCTAATTAAGAAACTAACTCAAATCAATTTAAATCAAATTTAAGCCTAAGTGCCATGAATTCAAATTCTAGGCTCAAAACCCAATCCAAATGAACTTAAGCTCAATCCTTAGCTCGCTTTAGTTTGGCCAAGGTAGATAGTCAATAACGTAAGGCCAAGTGAGGTGGAGTTAAGGTGATGGGGAGCCAATAAAAAAAAGGGGAATAGGAAATGCCAAATCATATGATCATAAAATCAAACCACCCCATTCCATCCCTCCATACCTCATCTATCCATCCATGCACTGGATGAAAATTCACAGCCAATAAATTGGACTTCTGGGAGTAAGCTTCCAAGGACTCCAATTAGCATGGATGACCAACCATTTTTGACCTCCCATGGAGTCAAACCCATCCCCGTCTCTCACTGTCGCCTACCGGATTTCGGCCACTCCAAACTCCTTCAATGGCAAAGCTCTCGGCTAAGCGCCAAGAGAAGGAGAGGGAGCACCTCTCTTGATTCTATGCACTCCAACACATTGGAGAGGTGAAAAGAAGGCAAGACGATCCCTTCTCCGAGCCTCTCACTCTCGAAAAGTTAGAAATTGGCCAAAGCTGGTGACAAGAGGAATGACGAAAATTGGAATTGGGAGAGAAACATCTCTACCCCAAAATTGGCCTTCCCCACATGTTTTAGGGGATCGTCAAGTTCAACTGAGCCTTCACCCAAAGCCCTTGACGCTAGCGAGCCAAAAAATCTCCAAGGTCGATAGCAAGGTGGTGATGCTTGGTCTCCATGCCAATCCAGAGGGAGGCATTCCACCAAATCACCTCCCAAAGCTTCTTCATATCGAGGCGAAGCTGCACGAAACATCCCCATCGTCGGGGATTGACGCCAGCGAGGTATGCCCCAATACCACTCTTATTATACTTTGGTCCTTTGTAAAACAAAATTGATCTCCATTGAGACCAAACCATTAGGATTTGTTGCAAATCCATCCTTGATCAATTTGTAATCAAATTCCATCATAATCGTCGACCATATCATTGAAATCCAACATTTGAAAGTGAATGACCCTTGATTCTCCAATGGGAGCTCAGAGATGAAATCTCCATCATCCGTTCTTTTTATTTGGAATGAATGACTAAGATCTAGTCAAACCACATGATTTAATCCCTTAGGAAAAATCAAGATCAAATCAGATATGTGATCTGATGGCTCCAATCGATTGCAAGTCCCCATTGCCTTTTAATGTGGGGGTCATGTCGATCTTACTTGGCCCAATCATGCAGTGCTAGGCATAAAGCGACACTCGCATCAATGCTGTTTGGGTTAAGTGAGAGTATAAGATTTTTTGAATTTTAAAAATACTGAAAGATACACATAACTTCATAAATTTATGAAAAAAATAAAATGCTCAACTAAAATATGCAATTAAGTGTTCTATGGATTTGTCTCAATGAGGGAAATCCATTAAATCCAATATTCTCAATTTTAACTGGAAAATTTTTAGTTAATTTAAGTTTAATTAAAATAATTAAACCTAAATTAAATCCAAAATATTAATCCAATTATTTTCAAACTTCATTGAATTGAAATTAAGGTTAAAAATACAACGTAGATAAAAATTTGTTGATTTATTGGTGATTAAAATGAAAGATATAAAAAGTTTAAATCATAAGGCTTATTTTAATGAAATAAAAAAAATATTAGTTCAATAAAATTAAAGAAAAAAAATAAAATCAATTCAAACCATCATATTGAACAATAATGAATCTAAGAAAATAATTAAAACTCTCTAGAAGTTAAGTTAATAAATCTCAAAATGACCTAATTAGAAATTAATTGAATTAAATAATTAAATTAATTAAATTAAATATTAAAATTATAATAAATCAACAAAAAATTTAAAAATTATAAATAAACACTCTTTATATTCATCATTCTGAGAAGAATCAAAGAAAATTAAAAACCCTAATCAATTTTTAATAGTTTAAGCCTAATTTGTGGTTTATTAAAAAACTAAAACATCAATTAGCCTTAAAATTTATCTCTTATTAAGATGAAACTTTAAGAAAATGAAATTGACAATAAACCTCACTTGCCATAAAAATTTCAAAGCAAAATGACTTCTGCATTAGAAGTTATTAGACTTTTAAGTTCTAGATTAATTTAAATCAAATAATAAATACAAACTAATTATAAAAGTTATAAAATTCACAAAATCAACTCAAAACACTTATAATAATTTACTCAACCATTTGAAGGTGAAAAATCATAAAAATCATATACTTTGGTTTTTTGAAATAATTAAAGATATGAAATTAATTAAACCCTAGGTTCAAATTGGGAAATTTACAATAAATCAAATGATCAACTAAAAATTTAGTTAATTAATATTTTGAATCAAACACTCAATTAAGAATATATTAAAATTAAAATCGCTCCAAACTTACTTAATATTGAATGAATAATTGAAGTGTGATTAAAAGTGAATAAATTGATTAAAATACTCATAAAATAAAATTTCAAATGCCTTAAGAATTCAAAATGACCTAGCTTAGGTATTGGCACCCTAAGTACTTCATCTCTAAAGATTTCTTAAGCTAAGATTATTGATCTAATAAAAGAAACAATATTACCTTATTCATAAGAAACTAAACTTAATTAAACAAGAAAATTATAATAATACCCCTTTAATCAAATTAAACATATAAATTAAAAAAAATAAATCAATTAAATCAAAAAATAAAATCATAAAAATCCAAATGATAACAAAACTAAATCAATCGAATTAAAGCAATTAAATTTAACAAATGTCGAAATCAAATTCATTAAAAAGAATAAATGCAAGTTAAACTTTAAACAAATGAATGAAGTTAACCAAACTAAAAAAAATCTAATAATCAATCTAAAAATATATGAAATTGAATAATCATAACAAATTTATCTTAAATCTTACCCAAATCAAGAAGCATAAAGTTAAATATAAACTCGAAATTATGAAATCACATTCAATTTTTATCTATTCCAAACAACATTAAAATAAATCAATCAACATAAAATTTAAAGAAATATAATTAATTAAATTAAATCAAGATCAAATTAAACCTAATAATTATTGAATTAAAATTAACTTATAAATCAAATAACTAGATTCAATAAATTAAATGATCAAATTTTCAAGTGGAATTTAAATAAAAGATTATTTTAAAGTTTAATCAAACCATAAGTTTATTAACTAAAACCATATTAATAAAGTCAAACCAATCATAAATAAAAATATAAGATCATTAAACTTAAACAAAGTTAAAATTATTTAATCAATTAAGTGTTCTATGGATTTGTCTCAATGAGAGAAATCCATTAAATCTAATATTCTCAATTTTAATGGAGTAATTTTAGTTAATTTGAGTTTAATTCAAATAATTGAACCTAAATTAAATCCAGAATATTAATCCAATTATTTTCAAACTTTATGGAATTGTAATTGAGGTTAAAATTACAACGTAGATAAAAATTTGTGGATTTGTTGGTGATTAAAATGAAAGATATAAAAATTTTAAGTCATAAGGCTTAATTTAATGAAATAAAAAATATTAGTTCAATAAAATAAAAAATAAAAATATGAAATCAATTCAAACCATCATATTGAACAATGATGAATCTAAAAAAATAATTAAAACTCTCTAGAAGTTAAGTCAATAAATCTCAAAATGAGCTAATTAGAAATTAATTGAATTACAATTTTTAATTAATAAATTAAACATTAAAAATTATAATAAATCAATAAAAAATCTAAAAATTATAAATAAACACTCTTTGGATTCATCATTCTGAGAAGAATCAAAGAAAATTGAAAACCCTAATCAATTTTTAATAGTTTAAGCCTAATTTGTGTTTTATTAAAAAAACTAAAACATCAATTAGCCTTAAAATTTATGTCTTATTAAGATGAAACTTTAAGAAATGAAATTGATAATAAACCCCACTTGCCATAAAAGTTTCAAAGCAAAATGACTTCTGCATTAGATGTTATTAGATTTTTAATTTCTAGATTTATTTAAATCAAATAATAAATACAAACTAATTATAAAAATTATAAAATTCACAAAATCAACTCAAAACACTTATAATAATTTACTTAACCCTTTGAAGGTGAAGAATCATAAAAATCATATACTTTGGGTTTATAAAATAATTCAAGATATGAAATTAATTAAACCCTAGGGATCAAATTGGTAAATTTACAGTAAATCAAATGATCAACTAAAAATTTAGTTAATTAATACTTTGAATCTAACACTCAAGTAAGAATATATTAAAATTAAAATCATTCCAAACTTACTTAATATTGAATGAATAATTTAAGTGTGATTAAAAACTGAATAAATTGATTAAAATACTCATAACATAAAATTTCAAATGCCTCAGGAATTCAAAATGACCTAGCTTAGGTATTGGCATCCTAAGTACTTCATCTCTAAAGATTTCTTTGGCTAAGATCAATGATCGAATAAAAGAAAAAAAATACTTTATTCATAAGAAACTAAACTTAATTAAACAAGAAAATTATAATAATACCCCTTTAATCAAATTAAACATATAAATTAAAAAAATTAAATCAATTAAATCAAAACATAAAATAATAAAAATCCAAATGATAACAAAACTAATTCAGTCAAATAAAAGCAATTAAATTTAACAAATATTGAAATCAAATTCATTAAAAAATAAAATGTAAGTTAAACTTTAAACGAATGAATGAAGCTAACCAAACTAAAAAAAAAAAAAAAATCTAAAAATCAATCTAAAAATATATGAAATTGAAGTTATCTTAAATCTTACTCAAATCAAAGAAGCATAAAGTTAAATATAAACTTGAAATTATGAAATGATATTCAATTTTTATCTATTCCAAACAACATTAAAATAAATCAATCAACATAAAATTTAAAGAAATAAAATTAATTAAATTAAATCAGAAGATCAAATTAAACTTAATAATTATTGAATTAAAATTAACCTATAAATCAAATAACTAGTTTCAATAAATTAAATGATCAAATTTTCAAGTAGAATTTAAATAAAAGATTATTTTTAAGTTTAATCAAACCATAAGTTAATTAAATACAAACATATTAATCAAATCAAATCAATCATAAATAAAAATATAAGATCATTAAACTTAAACAAAGTTAAAATTATTTAATCAATATGAACCACATAAAAATTAATGAAACATAAATAAAGGAATTTAAAAAAAATTAATTCAAAGAAAAGAATTAAACATTAATTAAATTAAATTAAAATAAAACCCAATAAATCCAAAATTGAATACCAACAATCAAAACATATAAAATTAAAGAACCTCAACAAACTTAATCTTTGAAGTCTTAACTAAATTAAACAAATGTTAATCAAATTAAATCCAATTCAACTAAATCCTTTCAAATAAATTCAAAAGGATTAATTAAGATACTTAGGTTCTTAGTTTGACCCATAGAATAAATCTTCATCTTAGGATGAAAATTCCATCTACTAAGATTAAAATGTTGAATAAAATGGTTTTCACCTAATGCAGAATATATTTTATTCTTCATTCTTTAAAACCTAACTTTAACTTTAATACAAAAATGAACCTAAAATTGAAACAAACTCATAAATCAGTTAAATCAATTAAATTGAAATAATTCACTGGTAAAATTTAACAAACTTTGAAATCGAATTAAAACTTGAACCTTAAAAGACCTATTATAGTAATACCACACAAACTCTTCTTTTCACCCATTAGATTATTAAGTCATCCACCCTAGACTTAGATTTGGTTGATGATTTGTGATAATTTGTAATGTGCATTACTTTTCCTTTTGTAGTGTACTATTTTAGATTTGATGGCTAGGATTATTTGCTCTCTAATCTGAATGTTAGGATATTCCTTTTAAGCTAACACAATTTTTTGTAGGTTGCTATGCTTAAAGGGATCACTGTCATAAAATATAATAGATGTTATTTGCTTGCAGGTGTCCTTAAGCATAGCACAATAGGATATGTGGGATTGGTAGCTATTAGTGCTAAGCTTGTATATTTGCATTATACCTATTGGTGTGCTGTCTATTTTATTGACATCTATTTTGTAAGGTTTAAGTTTTTATTTTAGAATTTTAAAATATAATTTGAGCACAAAATTAAGTTAAGATATATGATATTTAGGATTAATACGAGCTGACTGTACCCATTCGTTGGTCCTCTATGGAGCCTGAGGAAGTTTCTGAAGTAGGAGACAATTTTGAATTAAGACCACATTGATTGAACTTTTAATTCTAGGCAGGGTTATATAAGGGTAGAACTTGTGTGTCCACTTTTTCTTTTACAGTGTGTATAATGGAACCCGGTCGCACCAACTTATTTTACAGCCTCACTTATATTTGCATTATAACTATTGGTGTGATGTATATTTTACTGACATATGTTTTGTAGGTTTAAGTTTTTATTTTAGAATTTTAAAATATAATTGGAGCAAAAAATAAAGTTAAGATATATGATATTTAGGATTAATACGAGCTGATTGTACCCATTCGTTGGTCCTCTATGGAGCCTGAGGAAGTTTTTGAAGTAGGAGACAATCCTGAATTAAGACCCCATTGATTGAACTTTTAATTCTAGTCAGGGTTATATAAGGGTAGAGCTTGTGTGCCCACTTTTTCTCTTACAGTGTGTATAATGGAACCCGGTCACACCGACTTATTTAATTTAATTTGTTTGGCTTAATTTATTTTGGGGTGCACAATAGAATTGCATATTTTATATAGGTTTCTTTATGTGATTGTTATATTTAAGCAAAAAAAAATATTTTTATGATGCTTTTAGAGAAAAACTAATATATAGATAATAAAAAGTTTTCATTTAACTTTTATACCTAAGATAATCAATTTTAGTGACAAGAATTATGATAGAATTTTTATCAACTTTTTACTCCATACTAAAATATTAAGAATTAATTTTTTTGTTTTTTTATTTTTCTTTTTTATAAAGTCTGATTTTACTTTAAAAATTCTGATTTATACTAGTGAAAGCTTTACATTAAATGTGCAACTCCTCCATAATTTACATCAGTATTTTTAGTGTAATTGTCATAATCAGAGTCCTAATTTAGGAGGCATATTCTTTCTTTCTCAAGTGAAGATCAAATGTTTGTTTCCTATTTATGACCTTCGCTAAATTAAATATTCACTAGCTGATCTCAATATAGAATTCACTTACCTAATAGTTTGTTCATCTCCATAAAAATCTCTCTGCAATATATAGAGTATATTCTACAATATAGCAGAATTAACACGACATTATTAACGTGTTGGCTTTATAGCATGCTTTTAGTAAACCTAATAGATGCACTATACATACACAACAGAAATATGAATAAAGTTTAAAAACACTTCATATAATATGATGCGTTGGTTCGTTGGCATAATATGAACATTTGAGGCCAATTTAATAATTTGGGGTAAAATTTAAATTTCAAATAAGAAAGTGTGAAAGCAACGACCTCATATTTAGAGAAGGACAAAACTTTTATAATATATATAATTACAAGAGAGTTTAAAGAAAAAGTTTTCATACTATAACGAAATACTAAGGCTGAGGAAGATGAGATAAGCAAACAAAAAAAAGAAGAAAAAGAAGAAGAAGAAAAACAAAAAACAACCTTGCAACCAACACTACTTACCATAATTAAAAGAGTAGTAAAAGTGATAGGAAAATTAAAAAAAATGATAGAAATTCTAAAACTAAGCAATTGATTTTCAAGTGAATCATATGTCTATGTTTGGATAGTTTTCTCACATTTATGAGCTCATTTAATTGACAAAGCCATGATTTTTTTGGATTTTTTTTTCATTTGGTAATCCATAACTATGATGTTCCAGTAAAGACTCTTGAAAATAAGCTAAGCTTCTACTCTCATTGTGATTTGCTTGGGCATGACTTTTAGGATTGTAAGAAATTTGCCAAATGAAATGCCTTCCACCAAAAACTAATAACAATATTCCTATAGTTTCTTAATCACACCAATCTAATATCACTCCTTAAATTTTTGATTTTATTTTGGGAAATTTATAAATCAACCACCTAATACATGTGTATTTAAAATTTACCCAACCTCTCTATTTTTTTGAACTACCAGACTCATGTATTTGCATGTGCCATGATCAAATCTTTAGGAATTGTACAAAAATAAAAAATTTAGGTTGAGCTTTTGTTATGAATTTTAATATTTTAAAGTCAATTTGAAAAATTAAAATTGAAGGTAGTTAATTTGTAAATATAGAAGAATAGGGGGACTGTGTATGTAAAAGCCCCTTTTATTTTTAGAATGAGGTAAACATAGCCTACATAAAATCTTAATCTCTCTCTTAAGCCTATCATTAAAAATGGGAAGATTGATCTGAAAAAATTAAACAAAAATGATCAAAAACGCTTCTCAAAATTAAATTGCCCAAACTTAAAATTAATGATCTAAGTAACCTTCTCTTGAGCCTAATAAAACTCTAGACTATTTTGGAGTCATTATGATGAGGTTGAGATCATGGTCAATTATGGTCCAATTAGTCCCATTTCAATTTTAATATAAAATTGAGTTACAAAATCACTTCTCAATGACTTGAGATTATTTCTCAGATCATTTAAGAGAAGGTTATTTAGATAAAATATTAATCATCCTATTGAACCTATCATTAAACTATGAAGATTGATTTGAACAAATTGAACAAAAATTGCTAAAAATTAGCAAAATTCTCATTGCCCCAAAATTAAAATTAATTAACGAAACAACTTTCTTTTGAGCTCTATATAACTCAAGATCATTTTGGAGTTATGTGGATGACGTTTGGGCCATGGTTAACTATGGTCCAATTAAGACCAAATCAATTTAAATTTAAAACCGAGTTATAAATTTACTTTTAGATGACTTAAGATCATTTCTTAGTTCATTTAAGAGAAGATTATTTAGGTAAAATTTTAATCTTTCTATTGAACCTAAAATTAAAATTATAAAAAGTCGAACAAAATTATCAAAATTACCAGTGCTGCTCCATAAAATTAAACAATAACAACAAGCCTTTATCGCACTATGGGGGGTCGGCTACATGATTCCTTCTTCTCCCTTGTGACCTATTATGTATCAAATTCTCATTTAATTCAAGTATACTAAGGTCATCTTTTATACATCTTAACCAAGTCTTTTTAGGTCTACCTCTACCTTTCTTAGCATAAGACAAATCTAATGCTTCTACTCTTCTAACCGGATCATCGACGATGTTTTTAACCATCTAAGGTGACTCTCTAATCTTATCGCCCTCTGGAGCTACTCCAACTTTTTTTTGAACATACTCATTTCACATTTTATCTCTAAGAGTAAAGCCACTCATCCACCTGAGCATCCTCATCTCTGCAACACTTAACTTAGTCTTATGCTTCTCTTTTATTGGCCAACATTCTGCACCATAAATCATTGTAGGTTTTACCACCATCTTATAAAATTTTCCCTTAAATTTAAGTGGTACTTTTCTATCTCACAATAGGCCAAATGCATTCCTCCACTTCAACCATCCAACTTGCATTCTACTAATAACATCTCCTTCTATTTCACCATAATTTTGAACATTAGAGCCTAGATATCTAAATCGCTCACTCTTTTTAATGACTTGTTCACCCAACATCACAACACTACCACTAAAACTTCTACAACTAAAATTACACTCCATATATTCAATTTTAGATTTACTTAAATGAAAACCTTTAGACTATAAGGTTGACCTCCATAATTCAAGTTTCTCTCAGACTCCCTCTCTAGTCTTATCAACCAGAAGAATGTCATCAGCGAAAAGCATACACTAAGGCACATCTTCCTATAAATGCCTAGTAAGAACATCCATAACTAAAGTAAAAAAGATAAAAGCTTGAAGCTTATCCTTGATATAATCCATCTAAAATAAAAAATATTTTGTCAATCCTCCTTGTGTTTGTACACATGTAACATCTATAGTATACATATCCTTAATGACTTGAATATAACCAATATTAACTCCTTTCTTTTCTAGAACTTTCCAAAGAACATCTCTTAAAACTTTCTCATAAGCTTTCTCTGAATCAACAAATATCATATGTTGATTCTCCTTACTTTCTCCATGCTTCTCCATCAAACCTCTTAACCAATGTATAACATCCATAGTAGATCTACCTAGCATGAAACCAAACTGATTGTGAGAAACTTTTGTGTCACATCATAACCTATAATTTGCACACTCGTATGCATCACATTTATTTTTAAATATATGAACCAACAAACTCTTTCTCCACTCATCTAGCATCTTTTTAGTCTTTAAAAAAACATTAAAAAGATTTGTAAGCCAAGAAATTTCTCGATCTCCTAAATATTTCCACACTTTTATTGGAATATCATCAGGTCCTATTATTTTTTCACATTTCATTTTCTGTAAAGCTTATTCTCTAACTTCAAATTTACTAATATGACAATAAAAATATAGTCTCTATTTTTGTTTAGGGTATTAAGGTTGCTAAAATCAATCATATTTTCAAATCCTTCATTGAAAAGTTTATCAAAATACCCCATCCACCTATTTTCAATATCTTTTTATAAGAAAAATACTTTATGATTATTAACCTAACTTTTGGAGTGAGGATTGACTCATCCTATCCTAGACTTAAGAGTCTTCTAAACACTAGAACCCCCTAGCCATAAGACACTTCTAGTGATTAGGTGAACACTAAACCTAAGTCTAGAGACTTAGGATGGTATACCATGGGTTTATGCTGTGCCTCAGGATTAAGGAGACATACCTACCCTATGGCTTACATTAAACCTATGCCTATCCCCTTAACCAAAAATAAACCTCAAATCAATCCAACCGAAACCCAATTTAATCCTATTTCATATATGTGGTGTTTATGTTTGGATGTGGGGTGGACACCATGCAGATTGTAGGGGGTACTTATTGAAGTGATCGGGTGCAACATTAAAATATGATGTACTATCTTAAAAGATAGAAATATAATTCTACAATAGACCAAATCATCTAATAAGAACTCCTAAGGCATGATGGGTCTTCAAATATACCAAAGATCTTTCTCCTACTTTATATAGAAAAGTAAAGTAGGGTTTATTTTAAGTCGAGTTCTTAAGTTCCCTATGGAGGCAAGCCTCCATAGTTAATTATAACCTAGGAAATGAAATTTCCTAAGAAAACTCTTGATTAAAGTAAGTAACCATTGTATCCAAAGATTTCAAGGTTAAAACTATCAAATGATTGATTATTTTGAAAAATCAAGTGAGATATATCAAATAGAAAGACTTATTTTGGAAGCTAAAGGAAATAAGTAGAAAATGCTCATGTTACTAGGAAGCATAGTGAGCATTTTAATCTATCCTATGGTGAGGCTTTATATATTTGAAAGTGAAGAGATTTTATTTATTTGAACTAAATTTTTATTATATTGCTAAGGCTTATAATCCATTAATACAAGATTGTGGAAACTTCTAAGAGGCGAGAATTTATGCTTGTAGCCTAAAGGAAATAGCTACCTCGGATCCTAAATCTAGAGAGCTTTAGTAAAAGCTAAAGCACGACCCAAATCTTAGTAAAAGATGGACATAATGATTTACCTCCATAAGAGAGAATAAATCATCCGACTTCTGGACCTACCACCGCCTAGAGTGGCCGTCAACTAACACCTCCTACGAGTCAGAATCATGTAGTTCGGTCTTATGAAATTGTAAGATGGTTAGGCTTGTTATTTAATTGGAAAGAAACTAAAGTCTTAAACTCACTCCCTAAGAGACTAGAGCATGAGTGATATAAGCATATGACTTAGTCTACAAATGCAAATCATTATAAATTTTATTTCAAATTGACATAATATTTTGGACAAAGGCTTTGGAAATTTTATTTTAGAAATAACCTATACCTAAACTCGAAAGGTAGATAAAATCATGATCTTAGTACAAAGCAGCTCTCTTTATGCCAAGGGCATAAGAGAACCAGAAGGAATCTGATGGGGATTGAGTACATGAACCTTCCACTAGAGAAGTAGGTTCAAGTTTTCCGCTGTGGATATGGATTTGAGTTTGATCATGAATATGATTTGTTTGGGTATGTATCAGCTGGGGATACGAATCTAAAATTCACCGAGGATCAAGATCAAATTAACTCCAATTTACTTTGTATTAATTGATGTGGAGGTATATCCGCTAGGGATATGGGCTCGAATCCACTAGGGATTAGAAATATGAACCTTCCACTAGGGAAGCAGGTTCGGGCTATCCACTAGGGATAAGAGTTTGATTAGATTTCTTTGATTTGTTATATTAGACTCCACCGGGGAGGTTGGTTTAATTTATTATGGCTCCACTAGGGAGGATAGTTTAATTGAGGGCATATCCATTGGGGATATAAGCCTAGTTGAATTTGTTAGATTTTGATTTTGATTTATCCACTAGGGAGACTAATTTGATTTGCACCTCACTGGAGAGAAGTTTGGTTTGTCCCATATGTTTAATTTTACTCCACTAGGGAGGTTGGTTTTAAATTTGGTTTGTTATGGACCACGCGGTGCGATGGACCGCAGAAGAAGAACACCAGGCCTTTATCTTAGATTTACAAGTCCAAAGGGGCAGTCCACCTGACATAGGGTAGGGATATCCGACCTAAGGGTTACCTTTCAGTGTGCAACCGCTATGCTAGGAAGAAAGCATAGTAGACTTACATCTTCCAAAGCAGGGAAAAACCACTGGGTGATCTATTGGATGCGCAACAAATCGAACTCGACCTAAGGTGACTACTGTGAGAGTGCCACTGGGGATCTTACCTCAACTCAAGAGTAGTCAAAATTAATTTCATTTTAATTTGATTTGATTTAGTATGATTTAATTTAATTTTATTTAGTTTGGTGTGCTATGTTGTAGACCTTGTCGGCGTACGATGGACCCACTCAGAATGGGCTATGTCAGCCTTGACCTGTCTCTGATTTACAAATCCAAAAGGCTCAAATGAGACAAAATCAAATCAAACCCAAATCAATTACAATCAAGTCCATAAATCAACCCTAAATCCATCAGTGAACTCTTCTCAGCACTTAATTCAATCCAATTCAACCCAACCAACCCATTTGGTCCACTTGACCCAAAGTGGCCTAAGTGACCAAATTGATTCAAACTTCAATCCAACCCAAATTGGATTGAATCAACCCATCCAATCTCCTCTATGATGATTGTTGATCATTCTTGATTGTTTAATTGCAATCAATTGGATCAAACTAAGCCAATTTATTCATTTGATCAACTTGACCCAATTAACCTATATGGACCAAAATGAACCAAACCTCTTTCCAACCTCAATTGATTAAAACTAATGACTCCCATCAATTTTAAATTGAGTATAGAACATGACTCAACCACCAATTAATTCAAATCAAGTCAATTTGGTCTCTTGACCCAAGTTGACTCAATTTGATCTAAATGGCCAAATTAGGCCAAATCAAATACTAAATCCAATTGATTGAAACCAATGCTTTTAATAAATCACAAATTGATTATTTAACATGATCCAACATCTAATTGAATCCAATTTGATCAAACCAACCCAATTGACCCATATGACCCAATTTGATCTAAATGGTCAAATTGAACTAAATCATTCTCAAATCCAAATTAATTCAAACCAACACCTACAATCATTCTCAAAATTATCAATTGAACCTAAACCAACCCTCCATCTAAGCCAATTTGGCCATTTTGACAAAATAGGTCAACTTAACCCATTTGACCCAAATTAGCCCAAGCGAACCAAATCCAAATCCACTTCAAATTAAATCAAACCAATGGCTCCAATACATTCCAAATCATCATTTGAACACACCCAAACCCTTGGTTTGACCCAATTTGACCAATTGATCAACCTAACCCAATTGAACCCATTTGATCTGTATGGGTCAAATTGAGCCAAACTAAGTCCAAACCCAGCCAAACTTGGCATGACTCATGCTTGGATCACCATGGGTTAGCCTAAGTGGACTCAACCCATGGTGAACCTAGTTTGGGCCAAAACCCATTAACCAACCCACCCAAATGAGACAAAATTCTCATTTGCATGGTCTAACCTACTCACTAAGCCATGACAGCCACCTTTGGTCATTCTTTGACACTAGAATCATTGACCCAACCTGACCTAAGGCTGTTGGGTTCAACCTTGGGTCATGAGAGGGTGAACTCACTTAAGGCACCCCATTGGTTCACTTAGAGGAGGAGGTACACCCCATGCCAGCCCATGCCACTGCCTCAACCTCTCAAGGTCCTCCACCTCAACAGTCCACTGTCATCACCAGCCACCTACCCCGGTCAAACAACTGCCAAAGGCTGAGCTAATCTCAGCCATTAGTTCACTTGGGAAGGAGAGTATACTCCTCCCCCATCCATTCAAACTTCACATGGAATTTTTTTAGGTGATTCTGAGTAGTCCCAAAGCTTTTCTTGATCCCTTAGTGCACCCCATCGTCAGCAAGACCAACCTCTATTTGAAACTGAGAGCCCCGTCTGTTCAACCTCACCTAAACTCCACCAAACTTAAATTAACTCTTCACACACATTCTCCTAGCTCCAGAAAATCAAAACGAATTGATCCCCTATTGATTTGATCAATGGAGACCACTCCAAAAAAAACTCTGGCAAGCTTAGTGGGGCACTTGGTCCACAGAGGCATTGGCGGGGAGGCATATAGAGATCTTCTCAACACGAATTCATCTCTTCAAGACAAACCTACCTTAGTTGATAGACCACCGATCTCTAGCTCCAGCGAGGTAAAACTCTAGAAAACCGTAGAAAGTCCCCTAGGTGTTGGTCTTTTATGAAGCAAAATGTGATTGGATGTGATTTCCACTGTATGATCCTCTTAAATCTCTTCCCTGCATATTTTGGAGTTGATCTCGACGTCCCACGAGCTCTGACAAGCTCAGATCAAAGTAGCAGAAAGTGGGTGTTGTACGTATTCCTGTGCTCAGGGGATGACAGATCATCGACCATCTATTTCATGTGATTAGAATGGACCACTGTGATTTAATCCATTAGATTTTTCAATTTAATCCAATAAGAATCACGAGATTAATCTCTTTCATCCGAACCAAGATCGGACGGTGAGGATAAAATCACATCCGTCGTCGTTGACTCAACCACCAAAGGGGACATTTTAAATAGCTTATCCCGTGGTGCCACGTGGAAAGTGTCTCCACGTCAGCTCGCGTGGTGCCGGTGGGTTAGGGCATTAATTAGGTGTTGAAAATGTCATTAAATAGTCAGAACTTCAAAAATGTATAACTAATTATAGAAAAATTCAAAAAATATAAATAAACCTATTTTGGAAAGAGTAAATAAAGGAGAATTTAATAAAAATAAAATTCCTAAGTTTGATTAATGAACAATGCTTAAAGTGTATCCTAATTATCCTAATTAATGCTTAATTACTTAGCCAATTGATCTCAAATCTACCTCCCATAATTTTCTTGAGATTTCTTGTCCATGTAATTTGGAGAATTTAAAATTCCAATCTTAATTACCCTCCTTAATCAATATAATAATAATTAAAATTATTAAACAACAAAAATTAATTACTAATAATGGTTAATCACTATTAATAGTGGATTCATAAGGGGAAAATGATTAGGACCTCTTTCTTAATTGTTCTCCTAATTGCATTTCATTAAGGGGCTTAATTAATGGGTATGTTAATTAAAGGTTAATTAAGTAAATTAATGAGATGATAATTCAAATTAAAATGATAAATATTTTAGATAATTCAAATTGAATTCATGAGTTCCTCTTTATTTTTTTAATGACATAAAGAATTTTAACAAGCATATGGTTAACCCATGGGTGTGGGAAAACCATATAAGTACTTAATTAGATTTTTCTTTAATGTAATTAACCCTTAAAGCATGAACCTCATTGCATTAGGTCTTCATTAATGCATTATAAATTTTAATTACTCATTGGTATATCATTAGAGGCTCATGGTTAAATGGTTAATTAAATTAAAGAAACTTAAGAAATGAATTAAATTAATTGCTTAATGATCTGAACTTAATCAATCAATAAAATTTTCTTAATTACTTCTTCTTAAACACATTAAGTCACTAATGTAGGATGGGGCAAAACAACAAATACTATTTCTCCTTTTTAAGTTTAATAATTTTAAATCCAAAAAATCACATAATAACTTTGGTTGACCTTAACTGGTTTTATTTAACTTGATTGTCCTTAGAAAGTAATGTGGTTGAACGTATCATGTGGCAATGTTTAATTATTCATTTAGGGGGGACACCACCCAGATCATAGGGGTACTTATTGAAGTGATCGGGTATAAGATTGAGGCATGATGTACTATCTCAAAAGATAGAAATATCGCTCTATAATGAAACTAATCACCTAATAAAGACTCCTAAGGCATGATGGGTCTTTGAATATTCCAGAGATTTTTCCCTTGCTTTACTTGGAAAGATAAAGTAGGGTTTATATTAAGCCAGGTTTTTTAAATTTTATATGGAGGCAAGCCTCCATAGTTAATTACATCTTAGGGAATGAGATTACCTAAGAATACTCTCGATTAAAATAGATAATTATTATTTCCATAGATTTCAAGGTTAGACTATCAAAGGATTGATTATATTTGGAAGATCAATTGGGAATGTTCAAGGAGAATACTTATTTTTGGAATCTAAAAGAAATAAGTAGGGAATACTCATGACACTATGAAACCTAGTGAGCATTCCAATCTACCCTATGGTGAGACTTTATATATTTCAAAGTAAAGAGATTTTTATTCTTTTGAGTTGCATTTTTACTAGGTTGTTAGGGCTTATGATCCGCCAACACAAGGTTGTGGAAAGGCCTAAGTGGTGAAGATTTTTGCTTGTAGCCTGAAGGAAACAGCTACCTCAGATCCTAAATCTATGGAGCTTTAGCATAAGCTAAAGCACAATCCAAATCAAAATGATAGGTGGACATGAAGGATTAACTCCACAAGAAAGGAAAAATTGTCCAACTTCTGGACTTACAACCGCCTAGATTAGTCGCTAGCTAACTCCTCATAAGATTTAAAATCATGTAGTACGGTCTTATGAATTGCAAGATAGCTAGGGTAGTTATTTAATTTGAAAGAGACTAAAGTCCTAAACCAACTCCCTAAGAGACTAGAGCATGAGTGGTATGAGCATATGACTTAATCTACAAATGCAAAATCTTACAAATTTTTATTTCATTTTGAAAAATCATTTTAGATAAAGGATTTGGGATTTTTATATGCTTAAATGCAAGATGAAAATTGATTGTTGGCTAAATTAAGTGGGAAAGAAGGTGTAGCTCTATTGTAAGGGGTTGCTCTCATGGGTCAAGCAGTCTCTATTGTGTAAGGATGGAGACCCACATTTAGCAAGAGTGATAGAAGATGCATGCATGATGTGATACATACAACATACAACTAAGAGGTTGCTAAATATTTTAATTATCTTGATTATAGCCAAGGCTTTATGATGAGATTGTGAGTTAATTAAAATTTTAATTATGAGTTGTTAGTTGGGTAGAAAATTTATTTTTATCCTAAGAGCCTACCACATCCAAGCCACACATTAAACCATCAATCATAAAGAAATTATGAAGATCATGCAATCCTAATGCACAATTTAAACATAACATCAAACAATTTTATAAACTAACGTAAAAGAATAACAGGCTGGTGCAGTCGCGTACCGCCGTACACCCCAAAAAAGAAAAGATGGGTAGCTGAGCTATATCCTTATATAACCCATAATATAAAAGAATAATTACAATTAGAATGAATGCATGCTATATGGGCTTTTCACTTCATTTCTTCATTTCTTCATTTCTGATTTGATTGTCCTCCAAAGGTATCACATGGCCTCCTGAGACAAAACTTTCTAGCCACTACTTATTCTAACCCCCCATAACACTAATCCTAATTCTTATTACAAAAATTACATTTATACAGGAAAAGTAAATCTAACTACACCTGCAAAATAGAGGTTAGCTAAACATACATACAATCTCAGGCAGTTATATAAATGATTTGGACTTAGCACCCTGCACATGGGTAACCAAGCCCACCTATTCTAACTTGGATTATGTTTAGGGGCTTAAGTAACCTGCAAGAAAAGCATTTATATTTATTTTAAAGCAACACCTTAAGCATAATCCCCTACATAAAATATGATTAGGCTTATAGCAGCCTATCATCTAGTCTATGAAGCATACACCCTAACATCCAGTCTAAAATATTACATCACGAAACAAAACATACATCACACATACACCACCCTAACTTAGGACTAGAAGTGGTGGCTTAATTCTAATGTGTGTGCTAAGGCATTCTGTAGTATATCTTGACTAAGCATTAATGTTATGATTTTTTAAGTTTGAAAACTTTTAATTTAATAGAAATGTTGGTTTCATTTCAAGATGTTTAGTTCATTTATGAATTTTAATTTTAATTTTGTTTGGTTTCATTTGATTTACACTTAGCATCAAAGTGTTAGAAAAAGAGGAAAGAGGATTACCCTCCTTCATCCCTACCTTAAGCCACTTTCTAAAGCACATTTTTATGATTTAGTTTTCTTTAGTGAATGACTTATTAAACATTTTTGTTAATCTTAAGTTTAGGTCAACTTTAAATTATCCTATTTAATGTGAGAGACATCTTAGGATTAATACAATTGAATTACTATCACATGAAATATATCAAATCATTCGTTTCCATCACATGTAACATGCATATAACTTCAACACTTAACATATTTATACATACCATGTATTTTGACACAATTAAATGGTGATGAATGCATATACATGGAATTTATATTTTTAGTTGACTGAATTATTTATACATGTAGGTTAAAGCTCTATCCAAATTATAATACAAAAATACATAAAGATGAAATCAAATAAGTACGTGTCATTGTTAACTAGGGAAGTGAGGTAATCAAATGACCTCCTTCGGGCTACTTAAAGCCTTGTATTCTTAGAATGTCCAGACTATATACTTATTAACATTCAAACTTATGTAAATTTATAAATGAATCATAAAATAGAGAGCACTAACTTGCATGTAATGTATGTTAAGAACTTAGATGGTTATGGCTGCATATAATTTTAACAACAAAAGGGGATTTTCATCTTTCAATTAAGCACACATACACATGTATAAAAGATGTAAGCAAGTATGTGCCATTGTTAACCAGGGTCAAATGACCTCCTTGGGGCTACTTAAAGTCTCGTATTCCCAGGATGTCTAGATTAAACACTTGCTATCTTAAACACACGTGAATGTAAATACAACTATAAAGATGAAAACCATGCAAAGATTATATTTTTTTTAGTTTAATTATTTATGCATATGAATTAAAGCTCTATCCAAATTATAATACCAAAAATATATAAGAATGAAATCAAATGAGTACATGTCAATATTAATCAGGGAAGTGAGGTAATCAAATGACCTCTTTGGGGCTACTTAAAGCCTCGAATTCACAGGATGTCCAGACTATATACTTATTATCATTCAAATTTCTGAAAATATATATGAATCATAAGAAATAGAGCTTCATAGTTATTGAAGTGATCGGGTATGACATTGAGGATGATGTACTATCTCGAAAGATAGAAACATCACCCTTTAATGTACTTAATCACATAATAAGGACTCCTAAGGCAAGATGGGTCTTCGAATATACCAGAGATTTTTCCCCTACTTTACATGGATGAATAAAGTAGGGTTATATTAAATTGGGTTCTAAAGATCCCTAAGGAGGCAAGCCTCCTTAGTCAATTATGTATTTGGGAATGGAATCCCTAAGAATACTCTCCATTAAAGTAGACAATTATCATCTCCAAAGATTTCAAGGTTAGACTATCAAAGGATTGGTTATATTTGGAAAATAAATTAGGAAAGTTCAATGAGAAGACTTACTTCAGAAGCCAAAGAGAATAGGTAGGGAATTCTCATGATACTAGGAAGCCTAGTGAGCATTCCAATCTATCCTATGGTTGGGCTTTATGATTTTGAAGTTGAAGAGATTTATATGTTTTGAGTTGAAATTTAATTAATTTGCTAGAGCTTATAATCCAACAACATAAGATTGTAAAAATGCCTAAGAGGTGAGGATTTATGCTTGTAGCCCAAAGGAACAACTACCTCAAATCCTAAATCTAGGGAACTTTAGTAAGAACCGAAGCATGACCTAAATCTAAGCAAAAATGGGCATAAGATTTACCTCCATAAAAGAGAATAAATCACCCATAGGACTTATAACAGAGTGGTATGACTAACTCCTCCTATGATTTTAATACCATGTGGCCAAGTTTTATGAATTTGTAAGATAGTTGGCCTATTATTTATTTAGAAGAGACTAAAGTACTTAAACTCACTCCCTAAGAGACTAGAGCATGAGTGGTATGAATATTAACTTAATCTAACGCAAAAATCTTTCCAAGTTTTATTTCTGTTTTTACACTTCATTTTGACAAAGGCTTTAGGATTTTGTTGCCTATAGGCATGATGAAATAAAGTTGTTGTCTAAATCAGCAAGAAATGGGTGTTTTTCACCACAAGGAATGCCCTCACATATCAAGCATTCCCCTATCGAGCAAGGATGGAAATCCCCTATTTTCAAGAGTGAAATAATATGATATGCATGTTATGAAACATTCAACCATTCGGCTAAAGGGTTGCTAAATCTTTTAACTATCTTATTTAATGCCAAGGCTTTATGGTGAGATTATGAATTATTTATAACTTTAGTTATGAGTTATAGTTTGGTAAAATATTTTTTATCCTAAGAGCCTAATCGCATTAAGGCCACACATTAAAGCATCAATCATAAGAAACTATGAAAAGCATGTTGTTTCTAATGCACAATTTAAACATAACATAAAATAATTTTATAGCTACCACAAAAGAATAATAGGCTAGTGCGGTCAGTAACCGAGCTCTACCCTTATACAACTCAGAATATGAAAGAATAAGTACAATTGTATAATAAGTGAATGTTATGGGGGTCTTCATTCTTTATTCTTCATATCTCCATTTCTTCCCTCATTGCTTCTTCGATTTGGTGGATTTCCAGGCCTCACATGGCACGCTAGGACAAAGCCTTCTCGCTAATGCTCATCCTAATACCCTATAGAATCAATCCTAATTTCCAATGCAAAATTATATTGAAAATAGGAAAAGTAAATCTAACTACACCTACAAAATAGAGATTAGCTAAACACACATACATTCCCTAGTAGTTATATTTATAATCTAGGCTTAGCACCTTATACATGGGCAACCAAGCCCACCTATCCTAACTTGGATTATGCTTACGAGTTTAAGCAACCGATAAAGAAAGCATTTATATTTATTTTTAAGCATCGCTTAGACATAATCCTCTTGTTAACCTCATTTTTAGAATGAGCTCTCAACCCCTCCATCTTAGACACAGGACTTCTCTTAGACTTTAAGAGTTCCTTAGTCTTAAGACACATCTAGTGATTAGGTGGACACTCAACCTAGCCCTAGAGACTTAGAAGAGTTAGCCATAGGAATAGGTTATGCCTTGTAGGGTGTTAGGAAAATTTGCCTACCCTATAGCTTGAACCAAATTCCTCACTTCCTTTCTTCAAGTCAAACTCAAATCAATTCCAACTTGATTTATCAACATCAAATCTTAAATCAATTCCAACTTGATTGATTTTCTCCAAACTAAAACCAATTCCAAATGATTGAAGCTTATTATTAAAATTCCAAGTTCAAAAATTCTTCCTAAGTCACTTTGATTCTATCCTATGGACTTAGCCTAAATCAAATCTAAATCAATTCAAATTCAAGGAATTTTCTCATAACCCATTTATATTCTCATTTATATTCATAAATATAAATGAAATATAAATTTAAATATCCAAAAGTCAATTCAAAACTAAAACTCAAATTCAATCAAAATTCAAACGAAGCCTTTCAAGTCAAATTCTTGAACTAAGCCAAATCAAATTCAAATCAAGCCAAACTCTTGATTTTTCTTCATGATTAAATCAATCCTTCAATCAAGGATCCAAATATAAACATAAACTTCAATCATCAAATCAAAACTAAATTCAAAAATCAAACCCAAGTCAAACTCACATTCACCCTTTGAACTTGAAATTGTCAAGTGAATCAAAACCCATTTGACTTCAAACCACTTGCAAATGGATTTATATTTCAATCATAAGTCTATATGTGAGTTCAATCAAACTCAAATCAAGCTTTGACCAAGCCATTTGACCCACTTAGGCTCACTTGACCTAAAGTGACCTAAAGTATCCCTTATGAGCCAAATTCTAATCCTCCCCAAATTGGATTGAAGTAAGCCCACCTAAGCCTCACATTGTGAGCAACAATCATCATGAGATGATCAATCACTCAAATTAGGTCAAACCAAGTCAAACTTAAGGGTTAACCAAGTCAACACTTAGCCAAAATGAAACCTAAACTAGCCAAATTCTACCATAGGCCAAATTGATTGAAACCATTGATCAAAACTCATTCATGATCAATGTTTGAACTTGTCGAGGTCATCATTTGAGCCTAACCTAGCCTAATTGGCCACTTCACCCAAGTTGACCCAACTTGACCTAAAAAAGTCAAAATATGTCAAAACTTGATCTAAGCCAAATTGATTGAAACCAATGGGTCAAGTTCATTCCAAATCACTTTTTAAACTTGACCAAAGCCTCAATTGGCCAACTAGACCTAACTTAGCCCAATTGACCATGAACCCAACTTGACCTAAAGGGTCAAATTGAGCCAAACTCAGATATAAATTAAATTGATCGGAAACAAAGATACCAATCCATTTTATATGACCAACCAAACATGAACCAACCCATGACCTGACCCAAATAGGTCAAATGGGTCAATTTGGTCAACTTGACCGATTTGACCTAAATGAACTCAATTAAACCAAAATCAAATATAAACCAAATAGAATCAAACAAAAGCCACAAAAATATTTCAAATGGTCATATGAACTTGACCCAACCCTTGGTTTGACTCAATTTCACCAATTAGTCAACTTGATCCAAGTTGATCCATTTTGACCTAAATTGATCAACATGAGCCAAATCATATCAAACCAACTCCAAATTTAATGGAACTTGGTCCATCAAATTTTTCAATCATACCAAAAATTGAAATACAAGCCAAATGACCATTTTACCCCTAGGCCATAAGGTAACCTAAAATCAAAATCACTTGGAATTTGGTCAATTCCTTTTCATGGACACTTGGCATCCTCTTAGTGGACCAAATGGTCACTAATGAGGATGGTGCACATGACCCAATAAGTTTGGGTTAGCCAAACCCAACCCAAGGTCAAAACCGATCACCTCACTTGACATGGGCACATGAGAATCATTCCTCCACTTATTTCAAGCACATGGGAGCTTCACTACTCCACTCCACACCCAAAATAGAATGCCATGCCACTCTAAACGGCCTAACAAACCCATTGAATAGGGTGAATTGGATCAAAATGACAAAGAGAAGCTAGGTCATCTGATTCACCTAGGGGGAGATATACTCCCCAAATTCCACTTCAATTCAACACTCACACACTCGATTGAGCTTAGGAAACTCAGAGCTAACACCCCAAGGTTCCTCCAAGCTTCCTCAGCCCATTATGATTTCTTCATTTTCAGTTTCTCTTAAATTGAAAATAGGGGAGCTCCCTCAAATATCCATCTCATCCAATACACAAAATCAAGCCAATTCCTCTGTCAAGCTTCTTCAGAGGACCTAATCAAACTCACTCCAAGCTTCATCCAAGTTCTTAAGGAAAGGGAGAGGGTACTTTGATCAAGGCAGTGAGCATTTGAAGGTGAGCTTGGTCCATAGGAAGATCCACTTCATCCCAAGGCTTGAAACTTTCAACAGAGCTTCATCTCCACTAGACGAAACTACCTCGATAGATTCGAGCGCCGGTGATATCCTCGAGTGAGGTATGGATCAAAACTGAGCCTAGAATAGGGAGTGTGTAGTCTTTTGTGAAAGAAATTTTCATCTCAAGTAAAATTGGCCGTTGCATGTATTCTCCCTTGCATGAAGATGGTGTGGGTTGAGTTTGAGCTCAATTCGAGCTCAATCGAGCTCAGATCTTTTCCTAGAAGATGGACGGTGGCCATCTCCCATAGGTGAGCTCAGAGATGGATCATGGGCCATCCATCCATGCATTTTGGATGGACGGCCATGATCAAGCCGCATAGGATCCCTTGATTCACACCGTAAGAACCGCGAGCTCGATCTCGAAAATCTTCTTTGATCGAGACATGAGGAGAAAGCCGCCATGTGCTTGATGGATGCCGGTGTGACCAACCTCCGCCATGCACCATGGATTAGTGGATAGTCAAATTATTAATTAATGGATAATCATGGAAATTTCAAAATAACATAACTAATTCTAGAAAATTCATAAAGTAAAATGCACTGAAATAATCTAGAATAATCAAATTTTAATTTTAATGAATAATCATTTCCCCATTATTAAATTCATTTCAAACTTCTAGTGTATTTTCCTCCTCCCTAATTTGGGATTTAAATTTATTAAGAAATCATATAATGAATCCTTAATCACCCTCATTTTAAGCTTAATTAATTAAATTTGTAAATAGTGGTTTAATCCATTTATTAGGTTAATTGAGCCTTGCTTAAGTGAAGAAGAGGTTTATGGAATGGATTTGGGAATTTTCCCTAAGCCATTCCCTAAACCCCTTTCCTTACTTAATCCAAACTTAATTAAGGGCTAATCTACTAATCACCTACTTAATTAACTTGATAAAATTTTCAAATAAATCCAAAACTTAACCAATTCATCTTGGGTAGATGCTTAGGTGTTCAATAACCTAAGTAGCTTAAGGAAATCAAAATCCAACCCAGATGTGTGGGATGGGTTATGAAAGTACTTAAATTAAACCCTTTAGCTTAATTAATCACTAATTATGAGCCAATTGCATTAGGCCCTTTCTTTCCTAGGTGCATTGATTTAAATTCCTTGTGTGGTTTTATGTCATTTCATAATTATTTGATATATGAAAATGTTAAATAAATAAATACTAATGCACTTAATAACACATGTAAACAAAAATATAAAAAATCATCTAGGGTTTTAAATTAAACTAAAATAACATACACATGTGTTAAGACCAGCAAACCTCTTCACATTTCTTAAATTCAAATCAAACTAAACAAAACTAAAATCTCTTTAAAATAAATTTGATTTGCTTTAAATAATTCTATTTCATATGTCTTTAGAATTAATTAGTGTGTGAATTTAATTTACATGCACATATGCTTTATGTCATTATCATGCATTCATGCCTGAATTGCATGTTTTGGCTAAAGTAAGAATAAGAATGGCTATTATCACTATTAAATCCAAAATTATTCTCAGAATTCATAAATCAAATATCAAAACTAGAAGGTATGCAACTTATAATTTTTTATAAGCTTGCATGTGAGTATAAACATAAAGATGTGCATTGTGTGACTTTCCTTCTCTTCTCTTTTAGTATAGTTTTGAATAGGATTTGCAAAGTGTATAGTTCATTTGAAAAGAACATAACACTTGCTTAAATCCATTCCTATTCATATCTATGCTATTAATTAAGAAGAGTATTCACACTTACACATGTAAATTGCATAAACAAATTAATCAAAAAAATATAAACTTTTGCATCTTTCTTTTTTCATTCATTTCTTTTATACATGCATATATATTTAAGGAAAGTGGTATATTAGTCTGGACAACCCCGGAGTAACGAGGCTTTAAGTAGTCCTAAGTAGATCTTGTACCTTACACCCCTGGTGCTAATAATGGCACCGTACTCACTTATGCCTTTCATATATATAAATGTGCATATGATAAATGGATAAAAGAATCTCTCTTTTTATACTTAACAAAATCATGCATCTTAAAAAACATTCAAATTTCTTAAAAAAATTCTCCTAGCATTCATCATTAAGGTGAACTAAACATTTCCATTTTCATGTATAGATATGCTTAGAATTCATCCATATGCATGTCACACATGTTGGGAAAGAAATGAAGTGATGCGTGTTTTGTAATAGTATTTCACTTTACTTAATCTTAAAATGCCTTTCTTTTTGAATAGGTTTGTTTAGGAAAAATCTAAACTTAGGATTAATTAAAACATATAATAAAACATTCACTAAACAAAAATTAAAAATGAATTTACCTTAGAAATTACTTAAGGTAGGTAGGAAAGATAAGTTATTTTCTCTTTTCCTCTCTTTACAACTTTGTAATTAATTGTAGGATTCATTTATACCAAATCAAAATACAAAATAAAATCAACCAAAGCAACTAAATCACTTACATGAAACAAACCCTCTAAGTTGAACAATTTCATACTTAGAAAACTTCAACCTTAAAGCTTAGCTAAGCATATCACACGAATCTTAAATAGCACACACATTAGGCTAAGTCATCATTTCTAGCTTTAGGTTAGGGTGGTGCATGGTTTGATGTTTTCTTTTATTTTATGATGTTTTGTTTTAGTTTGGATGTTAGGGTGTATGTGCATAGACTGAATGGTAGGGCGATCTTAGTCTAACCATTATCTTCTACAGGGGATTGTGCTTAAGGGGGTTGTGATAAAAATATAAAATTGCTTTTGCTGTCCAGGAGCTTATACCCCTAAGCATAATTCAAAATAGGCCAAATGGACTTGGTTACCCATGTGTGGGATGTTAAGTCCAATTTATACATATACATGCTTGGGATTGTATGACTTGTTTAGCTAATTTCTGTTATGCATGTTTTAGTTAGATTTTCTTTTTCAAATTTTTATGTAATTTTGCAATTAGAATTTTGAAATGATTGTTATGGGGGATTAGGATGAACATTGGTTATAAGACCATGTCTTATGTACCATGTGAGGCCTTTGGAGCAACCACATTCTAACCATCCAAAAGAAGCAACCAAAAAGAAGAAAGAAGAAAGAAGAAATGAAGAATGAAGACCCCCATAACATGAATTACTTGCTTGATTATATTTAATTCATTTATAATCTAGGTTGTATATGGGTAGAGCTCAGCTACCCAATTTGTTTTTGAGTTTGTACGGTGGAGCCCGTCCACAAATGGCCTCTTATTCTTTTGCGCTAGCTTTATAAATTGATTGATGTTTGTTTAGCTTGTGCATTAAGATGACATCTTTTCCTAGTTTATTCCTTGCTTCGATGTATGGCCTAGATGATGATTAGGCTCTTAGGAAAATAAATTTTCTATCTAATTAATCAATTCAAACTAAAAATTAAATAACTCATAACCTCACCTAAAGTTTAGGCTAAAAATCAAGATAAAAATATTAACAACCCCTTAGCTAGATGTTGTATTACTTTTCTCACATCATGCATAAAAAGCATATTATTTCACACTTGATTGAAGGGCTTCCACCATTGCCAGAGAACTTGGCTTGACTTGTGAGAGCCATGGTGGAAACACACCTCCTTATCTTGCTGATTTTGGCCCATAATCTAATTTCTCATGCATTAGGCATATGAATCCTAAAGCCTGTGTCAAATTGATTGTCCAAAATAAAAATTTGCATTAGCTTTAAGCCATTAAAGCATGCCCTACATGATCTAGTCTCTTAAAGAGTATGTTTAAGGACTTAATCTCTTTCTAAATAAATAACAACCTAGCTATCTTGCAAAAGCATTTGGCTTGCCTACATGTTTTAAAATCGTAAGAGACGTTAGTTGGCGGCCACCCCCAGGTGGTTGTAAGTCCAATAGTTTGGTGGTTTATCCTATTTTGTGGAGGTAAACAAAATACCCATTTTTGCATTAGATTTAGGTCGTGCATTTGGCCCTCACCAAAGCTCTCTAGATTTAGGTTTAGAGGTTGCTACTTTCCTTTATGAGCTCGAGCATAAATCCTCACCTCTTAGGCATTTTCATAACCTTGTACTATGGAATTGTAAGCCCTACATTTCTAATAAAAATTTAACTCAAACAAATTAATTCAATTTCAAAAATGTAAAACCCAATCATAGGGTAGTTTGGGATGCTTACTAAGCTTCCTAGTATCTTAAGCATTACCTACTTGCTTTCATTTAGTTTCAATAAGAACTCCCTCCTCTTGATCAATCCCACTTGACTTTCTAAAAATAAACCAATCAATTGATAGTCCTACCTTTCAAAATCTTTGGAGATAATGATCATTTACCTTAATCAAGAGTATTCCTAAGGAATTTCGTTCCTTAGGATGTAATTAACTATGGGGGATTGCCCTTGTAGGAAACTTAATGAACCCAGTTTAAAATAAACCCTGCTTTACTTTTTCATGTAAAGTAGGGGAAGAATCTCTGGTACATTCCGAAGACTCATAATCCTTAGGAGTCCTTATTAAGGTGATTAGGTCCATTGTAGAGTGGTGACTTCTATCTTTCGAGATAGTACACCTCTCCTCAATGCTGTACCTGATCACCCTGATAAGAACATCTACGGATCTACGTGGCATCCCAACAAGATGTATTTTTTTATATATTTTTCATTTATCCTCTTTTTTCCAAAAAGAGGAGGGGATAGATGAGGCAAATATATATATATATATATATATATATATATATATCACCATACAATATATATAATATATAGATTAGCTAATATCACCTCCATCCAATCCACAAAACATACATCCTAACATCAAGTCTAAAATATTACATTACAAAATAAAACATACACCATACATACATCCTAACTTAGGATTAGAAGTGGTGACTTAATTCTAATGTGTGTGTTAAGGCTTGTGTGGTATATTTCAACTAAGCATTAAAGTTATATTTTTATAAGTGTAGAAGACTTCCATTTAACATAAAGGGTTGATTTCACTTTAAGTTATTTAATTTATTTGTAAATTTTAATTAGTGTTTTCTTTTGTTTCATATGAATACACTTAGCAATTAAGTGTTATAAAGAGAAGAAAGAGGATTTCCCTCTTTCATCCCTACCTTAAGCCACTTTTTAAATCATGTTAATTTGATTTGGTTCTCTTAGGTGAATGGATTAATAAATGATTTAATTAATCCTAAATTTAGGTTCACTTTAAATACTCCTATTCAATATGAAAGGAATCTTAAGATTAACTTGATTGAATTACTACCACATGACATATATTAAATCATTCCTTTCCATCACATGTAACATGCATATGATTTAATCATAAGTGTCTCTATACATGCAACATATTTAAACATTCTTATATGTTGAATGTATGTGTATGTAAATTTTATATCATTTGATGTGATTGAATTATTTAATCAAATTAGTTTAAAGCTCTATCTAAATTCTTATACAAAAATGCATAGGTATGAAATTAAATAGGTACATGTCATTGTTAACCAGGGAAGTGAGGTAACCAAATGACCTCCTTAGGGCTACTTAAAGCCTCATATTCCTGAGATGTCTAAACTATATACCCATTTACATTCAAACATATGTAAACTTGATGCATGAATGCAAGAAAGAAAGCTCCAAATCACATGACCAACTAATTCAATCACTTTGTCAATTATGAATGCATGTATCTTTGATAAAATAAAAGGGGTTATAAATTCATGATTAAGTACACACACACATATATATAAGAGACATAAGCTAGTACATGCCATTGTTAACTAGGGAAGTGAGGTAATCAAATGACCTCCTTGGGGCTACTTAAAGCCTCGTATTTTCGGGATGTCCAAACTAAACACTTTCTTTTCCAAAATACATATGGATGTATACATAAATAAAGGAAAAAAAACTATGCAAAGATTATATTTTTATTTTATTGAAGCATTTGTACTTGTGCATTAAGGTTATATCCAAATTCTAATGTAGGAACACATGTAAATGAAATAAAATAAGTACGTGTCGTTGTTAACCAGAGAAGTGAGGTAATCAAATGACCTCCTTGGGGCTAACTAAAGCCTCATATTTTCTGTATATCTGGACTATATACTCATTAACATTCAAACACATGTAAAATTACATATGAATTAAGGAAAAGAAAGCCTTAGTTCACATGTCTAGACTATAAGCACATACAAACCTATATATGTTCATAACTGTTATCATTCTAATCAATGTAATTGATTTATAAGCTTTAGAAAGTAATTTGAATTTATTAGTGATAATAACCACACATATTATAAATTAATCCAACACATGCAAGCTTACATAAAACAAAATCAATTGAATCAATTGACTTTGAAAAGATGAATGCATGTTTCAAATGATATACAACATTTAACATTATTGGAAAAGAATAATTAAACATAAACACATGATTTCATTAAATCATACTAATTCCTAAGGATAATCATATCAAATAAAATTGTTTAAAATAAACCAAAGTTTCTTTAATGCCACTTTTGATTTCATATTTTGATTTAATTTAAGGATATGAGAAAAGGTTTTCACATCCTAACCCATTCCAATTTTTGATAATTAATTTGGTTTAATGGAAAATAATTAAGTTGATTTTATTAGTTAATTGGGTTGTATTATGTATTAAATCCATTAATTAACCCTTCCCTATGTTACCTTAACATAATTACTCAAATAATTATGAGTCAACATGATATGCACATACATTGGAAATTAAATTAGCAATGACCCTAAGAAATGAAAGGGGACCTAATGCAATTGGCTTACAATTAATTATTAATTAAGTTAAGAAACTTAATTAAATACTTTTATAACTCCACCACACATGTGGGCTAATTATAATTTTCTTATGATTTTCTTAGGTTGTTAAACACCTAAGGGTCTACCCAAGATCTCATCGGTTAAGTTTTGGTATGATTATGAGTTCAATTTAATTAACCAAGCAATTTAAATAATTAATTAAGCTTTAATTAGTTTGATTAATGAAATGAACTTAGGGAAATATATTAGGGAGGAGGCCTCAATCCCATTCCATTAGTCCATTCCCTATTGGATGGTGATTAACCACTTAATTAATTGACATTTTACTATTCATGTGACTAATTAATGATTAATTAATTTATGAGGGTTATTAATGCTTAATTAGTCAATTTCCCCAATTAATCAAGTAATAAACCCCAAGAAAATTATGGGAGGTAGAGGTCATCCAATGAAATTAACTCACAAAGTTTGGGATTAATCACCTAATTAATTAATGAGTAATTAAGCTAATTAATTTCTTAATTAAACTTTAACTAAGTTATAATTACTATTTAAAATTAATTAAGAATATTTTTAATAAATTCTCCTTTGAAATACCTTTAAAATGAGTATTTATTTGTATTTTTATGATTTTTTTACAATTAGTTATGATTTTAGAAAGTTTTAGCCATTAATACACATTAATTAGGCCTAATTAACCCTTAATCCCATTGGTGCCATGTGGCGCCCTTTCCATGTGGTGCTATGGGATTGGTTATTTAAACTTATCCTAGTCAGCGCTTGCAAGGTGGTGGCAGAATGAGCTTTCTTATGCGCCTTCTGATCTAAGATCGGACAGTCATGATTAATCTCGCAGTGCTAAAGAATAAAAATAGATAATTCTATCAGATTTAATCATGATCGTCCGTTCTAATCACACGGAATGGACGGTGCTTGATTCCTCTTCTATTGATCGAACAAAGATGGACACCGTCCTCCTTCCTTCGATCAATTCGAGCTCAACCGAGCTCAAATCAATCTCAAATTGATCGCACACCTTCGCAAGGAAGATCCAAGGGATCCAATGGCCAAGATCGTGTGGGGTGAAAGTTATCTTTAAAAAGCTCTAATGCATTTTCAAACAAGGATCAGTTCAATGGCATACCTCACCGGAGCTCAAGACTGATGCTAAATCCGATTGAGAAAGCTTCATCTAGTGGAGATGAAGCTCTATTGATCAGCACGAGCTACAATTTGAGGTAGTTCATTTGAAAGGCCAATAAATGAGATGTAGGTGGTCGATGTTAATTGAAGTCCACCATCTGGCCGTTGAGAAGCTCGGGAGGTGATTCGTTCTTGCTCGACTACGTCCAAGGATGGTGTGTGCAAAGTTAATTACACTTTGGTCAAGCCTTGAGAAAATGGGATTGCGAGAATGGTTCCCCTATTTTGGCTTGGAGAAATCCAAGAGTGGGGAATGTCGGATGAGCTTGAGAGTCTGGGGAATGTCTCTAGTGGCTCATCTTGGGTCGTTAGGTCTCTGAGGAATGTAAGTGTGTTGGTTTGAGTGAAAATGAGGGGTTTAGGTGGATGCTTGGCCATCGGTGGTGGCTAGGAATAGTAGGGATTCTTTTTAAATGGCTCAATTTGAGTGGCCAAGGCATGGGAGGTAGCTGCTAAAGGGGATAGTGGGTGTCCTTGGTGGTTTCAAAAGCTCTATTGGGGGAGGTGAGGTGATTTGACCTCCCTTAGGTCATAACCGACCCAACCACCTTTGGTTCAGGTTAGTTAGTGTCCTAGGATCCTAGGTGGACCAATGGGAGAGTGTCAAGTGATCAAGGAATGAAAATGTCCACTTACATGGGTGATTTGTCTCAAGTGACACCCTTAGCCCAAAGCTAGGATAGTCATTTTGCATTGAATTAGATTTGGTCAGATTTGAAATGAGTCAAAAGTGAGTTGGGCCAAATTTCATGTCATTTGGAGTTCATTAGGTTCAATTTGGCTCAATTTGATCCGTTTAGGTCAAATTGGGTCAAATCAGATTAGGTTGACCAATTTGGTCAAATTGGATCAAACCAAGGGTTGGGTCAAGTTCATATGATCATTTGGAGTGCATTGGTGTCATTGGTTTGGTTCATTTTGGTTTGGATTTAATTTTGGTTAATTTGAGTTCATTTAGGTCAAATGGGTCAAGTTGACTAATTTGACCTAATTGACCAAATTGGCTTGGGTCATTTCTTAGCTTGGGTTTGGTTGATCATTTGGAATATGTTGTGAGCTTTGGTTGAGTTTAATTTGGCTTTAATTGGGTTTTAGGTTGGTTTGACCCTTTAGGTCAAGTTGGGTTCAATTGGTCATTTGGGTCTACTGAGTCAATTGAGATCAATTAAGGCTTTAGCCAAGTTCAATGATCAATTTAGAATGAACTTGAGCCATTGGTTGTAATCAATTTGATTTAGATTTTGATTTGACCCATTTTAGTCATTTAGGTCTATTTGGGTCAACTTAGGTCAAGAGGGCCAATTGGGTTTGGTTTGGCTCAATTTTGGGTTGAGTTTGATTTAGTTGAATTTATATATGGATTTGGGATTGATATATAAATTCAATGGCAATTAGTTTGAGTTCAAATGGGTTTTGGATCTTTGAAATTTTGAAGTCAAATGGGTTAGGTTGGGTTTGACTTGGGTTAATTTTTATTTGGCTGGAAGATTGTGGATTTCATTTATATTTAGGATGGTGATTGAAGAAATAATTGATTTATGAGAAAATCAATCGGATTTGATTTGAATCTGAATGGAATTTGTCCAAGTTCATGGAATTGTCTTAAAGGGTTTGCATTTGATTTGGTTTGGTTTAGTTTTATTAGTTTTGGTCATTTAATTATAGATTTGATTTATATTTAGGAGGATGATTGAAGATATAAATTGATTATGAGAAAAGTATTTAAATTTAAATTGATTTGGGTTAAGATTTGGCTAAGCTCATGAAGGTTGATTCAAAAGACATAGGAAGGATTTTTTAGTATGATTGTATGTCTTGGTTTGGATTTGATGATTGAAGGGTTGAATTGGTATTTGAGAAAATCAATTAAGTTTGGAGTAATTTGAATTTGGTTAGGGCTAAGTCCATAAGATAAAATCATAGGCTTAGGTTGATTTTGAATTTGGATTTGATCATGGGTTTCAATCATTTGGCTTGGAGTTTGGATATGGATTTGGATTTGGTATTTGAATTGAATTTGAGTTTTGGTTTGAGAAGGTGAACATGGATTGGGTTTAAGCTATAGGGTAAGTGGATCTCCCCAAGTCTTAAGGCATGGCCTAATCCTATGGTTAACTCTTCTAAGTCTCTAGGCTTAAGCTAAGTATTTACCTAATTACTAGGAGTGTCTTGTGACTAAGAAGTCAGAATACTCTAAGTCTAAGATGAGGAGATTGAGAACTCACTCCAAAAGTGAGGTCAACAATATGTAAATCTTATATGTATTCTTACCTATCATCTCTCCACATATTATTATCAATTTATAAACTTTGAAAAATATATTTGAATTTATTAGTGATAAAAGCCACACATATAATTGAATTAAGTCAACACATGTAAGCTTGCATAAATGAAATCTATTTGATTCATTCAGACTTGAAAACATGAATGCATGAAACCATAGGACATACAACATTTAAAGTCATTGGAAAGGAATAACTAAATATAAACACATGGTTAATTCAACTAAATTAATTCCTATTGATAATCACGTCAAATAAAACTATTTTAAGAAAATCAAATCTTATTATTAATTTGATTTTAGGATTTTGATTAATTTGAAAGAGGAGGAGATTTGCTTGTTGTTTTAATCACATTCCCATGTTGGTAAACTTAATTGGTTTAAGAAAAGGTAATTAAGTAGATTTTATGAATTAATTAAGTTTGATCTTTAATTAAATCAATTAATTGCCCTTACCTATGCTTCTTTAATTTGATTGACCACTTAATTATGAGCCACAAAAGACATGAACATATGAGAAAGTAAAATTGCAATGCTCCTAAAAGGACCTAATGCAAATGGCTCATAATTAAAAGTTAATTAAGTTAAAGAGCCTAATTTAGTACTTTCATAATTTTCTCACACTTATGGGCTAATCATGATTTCCTTAAGGGTCTTTATGTTTTTAAACACATAAAGAGGAACCCTTAATCTCATTATTAAATATATGATATGATTATGATTTTAATTTGATTAATAATGTCACTTAATCAATTAATTAAACCCTTAATTAACTTCCATATTAATTAACCTTCTTTAAAATGAAATGGGCTCGGGAAAAGAGATTAGGAAAAGCGTCATAATCCCACTCCCTCATCCATTCACTATTAAATAGTGATTAGTAAATTTAATTAATTAAATCTTGATGTTTAAATCATTAATTAATCATTAAATTAATTAAAGAAGTAATTAGGATTCAAATGATCAATTTCCCTAATTAACTAAGCAATAAATTCCAAAAAAATCATGTAGTTACTTAAACGCGTCCGAGTCAGTGCTGACGTGGCTGGCGGCAGACGTGATTTTATCCCGCCGTCCGATCTAAGATTGGACAGTGGAGATTAAACATGTAGTTCTTAAGGGATTAATTAGATCAAATCTAATAGATTAAACATGACCGTCCGTTCCGATCATGCAGAACAAACGACGTGTTATCCATCATCCCCCGAGCGATGGGAGATGGATTCCTTCACTTAATTTGAGCTCACTAGAAGTTAGATTGGCTCAGGATTGAACCCACACCTTCACGAGGAAGATCCCAAAGGATCTACCAATCAGATTTAGCATGACATACACATTCTCTACAAAAAGGCCCAGAAAATTTTGTCAAAAGATCAGTTTGAAGGAGTATACCTCAGCAGAGTTCAATACTGGTGACACAATGCTTAAGGTAGCTTCTCCTGGATGAGGTGAAGCCCTATTGAGAAGCTCGAGTGGTAATTCCTCATCGTTCACTTTGTTGACCAAGGATCGCCCCTTTACAAGTTGACCTTGATCGAAGTGGCACCTCCGGTGGTCGGAGACCTCAATAGAAGATTCAATTCACCTCGATGGAGCTTGATAAATGTGTAGGTGAAGTTAATTTGAATGGGGTTCAATATATGTGAAGTTGGATGAAGAGGTGTCTTGCCTTATTTCGGGTTGATGGATTCTGGTGATAGGAAGGCTTGGGGAGCACGAAAATTGCTCTGGGGATTTCAAAATAACTCTTGGAAACTCTTTAAGGGTGAGTGTGTGTTAATTGAATTGAAATGAGGGCCCCCCCACCCCCTGGATCAAATGGCTTGGATTGGATCCGCCATTTTCAGCCGTTTGGCCACCGTAGGTGGCTCGATAGGTTAGGACTAGGCTGATGTGGCACGGTTTGGTTGGCCAAAGGCCTTGGTTGGTGGCTCGAGGTGGTCTCCTTCATCCCTGGGTCTGATCAATGAGAGGAGGTGGGTTAAGCCACCTCCCCTTGGTCCATGGCTGACCTAGCCCATGTGGGTCGAGTTAGCCATGTAGGTAGGGTTTCATTTTGGGTATTGGGTGGCTGCCAAGTGAAAAGAGGAGGAGTTAACCTTCCTAAAGTAGGTTTTATTCCATGTGGGGAGCTTTAGCCATTGGATAATAGGTCAAATCGGGTCCCAATTATGTTGAGTTGGTTTTGTGCTGACCCAACGTGAGCCAAGGATGGGTCAAGCCAAATTTCATTAGGTTTGAGCTTGGTTTGAGTGGATTTAGGCTAGGTTGGGTCAAGTTGAACAATTGGTCAAATTAGGTCAAACCAATGGTTGAGTCAAGTTCAATTGAGTATTTGGAGTTTTTAGGTCAAATTGGTTTGATTTAATTTGGCTTGGGTTTGATTTTGGCTCATTTGTGTTCATATGGGTCAAATGGGTTAAGTTGACCAATTTGGACCAATTGGCCATATTGGTTTGGGTTAGGCATTGATTTTAGTTTGATTGATCAATTGAAAATGATTGTAGGCTTTAGTTTGAATTAATTTGGATTTGGTTTTGATTTAGGCCAAATTGATCTTTTAGGTCAATTTGGGCTAAATGGATCAACTAGGTTTAATTGGTCAAATTGGGTTCAATCAAAGGTTCAATCATGTTCAATGATAAATTTGGAATGAACTTGAGCCATTGGTTGTAATTAATTTGGATTAGATCTTGATTTGACCCAATTTGATCTTTTGGGTCAACTTGAGTCGAAGGGCTAATTGAGTTTGGTTTGACTCAATTGATGGTCAAGTCATGTTCAATGATTGATCTTAGGTTGATGTGAATCATAGGCTTCAATTAATTTGTCTTGAGATGAAATTTGGCTAGTTTGGTTCATGTAGGTTAAGTGAGTTGACTTAGTCAAATGATCAAGTTTACTTGGTTTGACCCAATTGATGATAATTGACCAATCAAGGATGATTGATAATCATCATAGGAGATTTTGGTAGGTTTGGTTCATTCAAATTTGGGTTGGGTTGGAATTTGGTTCAAATGGGTCAAATTGGTCACTTTAGGTCAAGTGGACCAATTGGGCTTAGTTGAATCGAATTTAGGTTGAATTGAGTTTAGTTGAATTTATATATGGATTTAGAATTGATTTATAGTTTTGATTGCAATTGATTTGGGTTGAAATGGGTTTTGGCTCATTTGGATATTTCAAGTCAAATGGGTTTGGTTAAGTTTGATTGAATTAATTTTGGCTTAGGTGATTTGATTGTAGATTTCATTTATATTTGGGATGATGATTGGGAAAATAATTGATTCATGAGAAAATTAATTGAGTTTGATTTGGATTGAAGCAAATTTTGGCCAAGCCCATGAGATTAAATCAAGTGGCTTAGGAAGGATTGATTTGAATTGGTTTGGTTTGGTTGATTTGAAGTTCATTATGGATTTGATTTAGGTTTGATATGATGATTGAAGAATTAAATTAATTTTGGGAAAGGCAATTGAATTTGGTTTAGATTGAACAAATTTGGCTAAGTCCATAAGATTTGAATCACGTGGCTTAGGAAAGATTGATTTGGTTTGGTTTGGTTTGGTTTGATTGATTTGAATTTGATTATGAATTTGATTTAGATTTGGGATGAATTGTGCTTGGGGTTTGGTTTAGCTTAAGAAGTTAATATGGATTTGGTTAGGCTATAGGCTAGGTAAGTTTTCCTAATCCTATGATTAACACTTCTAAGTCTCTAGGCTTAGGTTAAGTGTTCACCTGATTGCTAGAAGTGTATTATGACTAAGGAGAATCTAGTGTCTAGAAGACTCCTAAATTTAAGGAGAGGAGATTGAGTCCTCACTCTAAAAGTGAGGTCAACAACATCCTGGGAATACGAGGCTTTAAGTAGCCCAAGGTGGTCTTAGATTACCTCACTTCCCTGGTTTAACAACAGCACATACTTGCTTAAATCTTTAATGTTTGTGTATGTATACGTAGTTAAGGAATGAAAACTCTCTTTTTTTTCCAAAAATACATATATTATCATTCATTCAAGTGTGTTAAATACACACATACATATATATATATATATATATATATATATATATATATATATATATATATATATATATATATATATTGCATGTATAGGTATGTTAAGTTCAATATCATATGTATGTTATTGATGATGAGAAAGAACGAGGTAATATTATCCATGAGATAGTAATTCAATCTCATTAATCTTAATATGCCTTTCATGTTTAAATAGAATTCTTTAGGATTAACCCAAACCTAGGATTAATAAAATATTTAATAAATCATTCACTAAAAGAAATCAAAAATGATAATTAACATGCCTTTAGGAAATAACTTAGGGTAGGGATGAAGAGGGTCAAACCTCTTTCCTCTTTTTATGATAGTTAGATGCTAAATAAATATTAAGTGAAATAAAAAGAAAATACCAATTAAAATTAACCAATCCTTTTAATCACTTGAAGTGAACCCCCCACCACCCCCCCAATGTCTAACTTGCATAATTCTAAACTTAGATGATCATAATCCTAAAGGCTAGTAAGACATACCACACTAAGCCTAAGCACACACATTAGAATACTAAGTCACCACTTCTAGCTCTAAGTTAGGATGACATATGTCATGATGTTGTGTTTTGTTTTATGATGTAATATTTTAGATTGGATGTTAGGATTACTTATGCGTAGACTAGATGTGAGGCCACTATTAACCTAATGATATATTCTACAGGGAATTATGCTAAAGGGGCTGCTAAAATGATAAATGAATATAAATGCTTTTTCTTGCAAGTTGTTTATGCCCCTTTACATAATTCACATTATGACAGGTGGGCTTGGTTACCCATGTGTAGGGAGCTAAGTCCTAATTTATAGAATATAACTACTTGGTTTCAATGGTTGTTTAGCTAACATCTATTTTATAGGTGTAGTTAGATTTCAATTTTTTATAAATATGTAATTTGGCAATAGGAATTAGGATTAGTTCTATGGGATTTAGGATGAGCAGTGGCTAGAAGGCAAAGACCTAGAAGGCCCTGTGAAGCCTTGGATCAAAACCAAATCAAAAGGAGGAAAGAAAGAAGAAGTATGGAGATCCCCATAACATTCATTCAATTATAATTGTAAATTTCTTTTGTAATTCGGGTTGTATAATGGTAGAGCTTGACTACACAACTTCTTTTATTTTCCAGGCTGTACGGTAGTATCCGGGCACACCAACCTTTTATTCTTTTATAGAAATCTATGAATGTTTGATTACTGTGTCTAACTTGTGCAATAGAAATGACATATTTTTCATAAGTTTCTTAAGTTTGATGGTTGCATGTGTGGCCTGGATACGGTTGGCTCTTTAGAATAAAATTAATTGTTCTACTCTCATTAATAACTCATAACTAATTTATAAAATAATTCATAACCTCACTTTAAATCTTAGGTTATAATCAAAATAATTAAAAGATTTATCAACCCTTTAGCTAAATATTGAATGTTATAACATCATGCATATCACTTATTTTATTCTTGAATAGGGAGGGTCTCCACTCTTACATGATAAGGGAATGCTTGACCTATGAGGGCATCCCTTGTAGTGGAGAATACCTCATCCCACTAATTTAGCCAATAACTTTATTTCATCATGCATTTAAGCATAATTGTCCTAAGCCTTTGTCCAAATAAATGTGTCAAAAAATAATATAAAAGATGATAAATGTTTATATTTATTCAAAGTCGCTTCTTCATGTTAGTCATGATCTAGTCTCTTAGGGAGTTAGTTTAGGACTCTAGTTTCCTTCCTAAATAAATAACAACTTAGCTATCTTGCACTTACATAAGACTAACCTACATGATTTTAAAGCATAAAAAGTGTTAGCTGGCAGCCACTCCAAGTGTTATAAGTCTAGAAGAGTCAGGATGGGTTTACCCTCCCTAGTGGAGGTAAACTATTATATCCCACTTTTCGCTCAGATTTAGGTTGCGCTTTTGGCTTGTGCTAAAGCATCCTAGATTTAGGATCCAAGGTTGCTTGTTTCCTTCATGCTATGAGTATAAGTCTTCACCTCTTAGGCATTTCTACAATTTTGTGTTGATTGATTATAAGCGCTAGTATTCTAATAAAATTTCAACTCAAATGAAAGTAAACTATCTCTTTCAAATACATAAAGCCTTATTATAGGGTAGACTGAAGCACTTACTAGGCCTCCTAGTATCATGAGTGTTCCCTACTTATATTCCTTTGAAATCTGAAAATTAAGTCTTCCGAATTGAACTTTTCCACTTCATTTTCAAAAATACTCAATCCTTTGATAGTCTAACCTTGAAATCTTTAGAGATATTTATTGACTACTTTAATCGATAGTTTCCTTAGGAGATTCCTGTTTTCTAGAATTTAATTAATTACAGAAGCTTGCTTCCATAGGGAAATAAAGAACCCAACATAAAGTAAACCCGCTTTGCTTTTTTGTACAAAGTAGGGGAAAGATCTCTGGAATATACAAAGACTCATCTGCCTTAGGAGTCTTTATTAGGTGATTAGGCCCATTGTATGGTGATGTTTACATCTTTTGAGATGGTACATCATACCTTAAAATCTTACCCGATCATTTTAATAAGTACCCCCTAGAATCTATGTGACGTCCACAACGACTCCAAATCAAAACACCAGAAGAACATTCAGGCTACAACCATGATGGTGACATAGAGGGCTTTAGTCGTAACCATTTTATATGTGGAGCAGACTAGTCAAATCACACAAACAAATGACATGGGTCACACCGTTATTGGTGCAAAATGTTTTGAATGTGAATGCAGTATTATACTTAATATAACATTGGCTCTTTGTGAGTTTAGGTTAACATTAAATTTGTCACATTCGATAAATAATTGTAAAACTGGATGTATGGATTTTGATTTAATTAATTTTTTTAAATGATGAATTTATGCATTTTTTTAATATTTTATAATTATTTGGAGTTTAATTTTGGGATGATTTAATAATGAAGATTTAAAAATTTTAATAGTAATAAATCCCTCAGATTGAAATCTACAATCAAAATGACCATCATCAAATTACAATTATGGTCAAATATAAAATGTCCCATATATACCTCTTAACTTTTATTTAAAGGGTTGGAGGGGACATAAATAATTAAAGATATTGACATAGACTCTATGACTATTATGGTATAAACACATGTACATTAGACTAATATAGCAATAAGCGTTGCCTCAAGATGAAGTGGCCTCCCATG